>JAOTOM010004967.1:445000-646213 GCA_034440615.1 Ashinkailepas kermadecensis
AGTTGAAGGTGAGCATGATGCGTGTGATAGAGTTGACGGATAGCGTGGAGGGTGGGGTGTGTAGTGTTGTGGATGGCTGCGAGAGCATCGATGGATGAACGTGAGTCAGTGCAGATGATTGTTGGTGTGGTGATGTGGTGTTAACAATGTGGTGTAGACAGGCGTAGATTGCGACTAACTCCGAAGTGTAAACAGAGTGGTGTGGTGTTAATTTTATTTGGCCAAAGTTGGGACCACCACACCAGGCAGCTCCCGTACCGTCTGCGGTACGGGAGCCATCCGTAGAAGTATGTGAGATGGGGGTGGGCTGCTTGATATTCGAAGAATGTCTGTTGGGTTTCGAGGGGGAAAGTAATTTTTTGTTTTGGTGGAAGAGATATTCCAGATTGGGGTGATACATGTGGCAAAACGGGAGTAGGGGAGGCAATTTGTCGGGGATTACCTTGGGGAATTTGAGTGCGAATGTGAGGACATGGTCCAAATGTGTGGCAATATTGTATTTGTTCCTATTATATGAACGTCGAACGAGAGGATTAGAGAGTGCGAGGCTGGCAGGGTGGTTGTGCTGTGTTGTGGTCCGAAAGTAGTATCTGACTAGTTGGAGTGTTCTGCGGTGTTGTAAGCTGGGGAGGTGGGCCTCAGCCCGGAGACTAGTGATGGGCGTGGTGCGGTGTGCTCCGGTGATGAGGCGAAGTGCGTTATTCTATATGCGTTCAAGTGTTGCGATGTGTGAAGGAGATATATAATCGAAGATAAACGCATTGTATTCCAGGATTGAGCGAATCAGAGTAATATACATTGTGTTGATTGTAGCCCTGTCTGCACCCCAGTCGCGACCGGAGATGCAGCGCAGGAGATTTAGACGTTTTGCGCAACGTTGTTTTAGATAAGCAATATGGGGACCGAAACAAAGACTTTTGTCTAGTACGATGCCAAGATAGGTGAAGGTGGTTTGGTGAGGTATAATTTGGTCGCGGTAACGGAGTGGTGTAAGAGGTGGGATGTACGAGTTGAGCCGGGAGAAAAGCATTGTGACGGATTTAGTGGGGGAGATTTGCAGTCCCCAAAGGGAGCACCAGGAATCAATTTGATCCATGGCGCGCTGCATTAAATAATTTGCATTGTCTGCCGATGGGTGCGTGCACCATATGGCCAAATCATCGGCGAAAAAGGGGTATTTTAGACAGGCGCCTATATGATGCAGGTCAGCGAGCGCATCATTGATCATGATAAGAAAGAGGGTGGGGGATAACACGCTGCCTTGTGGGACGCCTTGATCTAATTTTTGGGACCGAGAATGGATATTGCAGCAGCGGACGGTGAATGTTCTATTAGCGAGAAAGTTGGTGATAAATTTTGCCATTCTGCCTCTGATGCCAATACGATGTAATTTGATTTGGAGGGCCGAACTGTGTACTTTATTGAATGCGGATTTTAAGTTGAGAAAGAGTGCCACGGTTTCATGTTTTTTTTTCATGAAACCGCGCTGTATCGAGTCAACTAATTGAATGAGGTTGTCAGTAGTGCCGTGTCTGGGTCGAAAGCCGCTTTGAAAGTGGGAGAGAATTTCGTTGTTTTCGAGGTGGACTCTGATTCGTCCATTGACCATGCGCTCAAAGAGTTTAGAGGCACAACTAGTGAGAGAGATGGGTCGATAGCTAGAGGGAAGGTCGCGAGGTTTGCGATGTTTAGCGATAGTAATGATAGTGCTAGTAGACCAGGAAAGGGGGAAGGTGCCGTCAGTCCATAGTTGGTTTAGTGCCGAAAGGAGGTTGTCTTTTCCGGAGTCGGATATATTTTGGAAGAAGGGGTATGCCAATTGGTCAGGGCCAGCCGCAGTGTTGGTTACTTTGAAGAGGGATACATTTAGTTCATAGAGAGTAAAGGGGGCATTATATGGTTCAGTGTCGTCCGAGGTAAAGTTGCAGGTGGCGAGAGTGGTTTGTAGGAAGTCGATGGTTTGTTGCGAGTATTGTGTATTTGAGGGAGATGTCTGCATAATAGGTGGCAAAGTGTACTGCGACGTTCGAGGGTTCTGTGATGCTGCGTTGGTTAATTGTCAGTTGTGGGAATCCGCGGCGTGGGGATCTGCCATTTGCGAATGAGCGAATTTTGGTCCAAATTTGGCCGATGGGGGTAAACCGGTCGAATGAGTTTGAATAGAGTTGCCAGCTGCGTTTTTTGGCCGTAAGGATAATCTGCTCACAACGTTTTTTAGCCTCGCGGGATTCTAACATGTTTTGGGTGGTGAGATTTTTGCGAAATTTTCGCTCAGTGCGCCGCCGCAGAGCGACGGCGCGTTGAGACTCGTCGTTCCACCACGGCACGTGGCGACGGCCGGGGGAGCGACGAGTGCGGGGGACATGATTTTCTGCCGCGAGTAACATGGTGTCAAGAAAAGCTGATATTGGGGGGTGTGAATGAGGAGAGAAGACGGTGTCAATCTCCTGGGAGAAAAATGGCCATTTCGCCTTGCGAACATTCCAGCGGGGGACAAATGAGTAATCTCTAGCATGGGCTGAGCGTTCAAGCATAATATGAATAGGGAAGTGATCGCTAAAGAGGGGGTCGGGTTGTACATGCCAAGAAAAGAGGGGTGAGATGGAGGTCGAGGCCAAAGATAGGTCAATGGCAGATGGACGGAACGGGGCAATGTCGGTGTTGTGTGTGGGTGTTTGGTCATTTAAAAAGACCATGTTGTGGGTGTTGAGGAGTGTTTCGATGTGGTGTCCGCGAGGTGATGTGGTGTGGCAGCCCCATGCCTGGTGGTGGGCATTAAAGTCACCCAGCACTAGACAGGGGTGAGGAAGGGGACCGAAGAGGTCGGTCACAGAAGATAAGGATAGTGTAAGAGAAGGTGGGAGATAAAGAGACAGTATAGTGAGGTCTAGTTGTGCAATTTGAACAGAAACAGCAATACAATTTCGGTTATTAACAATGCTGCTCTGACGATGCAGGAGGGTGTCTGAGATAAATAAGGCGACCTCGCCGCCGCGGGATGTATAATTTCTGTTGTCGGTATAGAGGGAATAACCAAAGATATTAAAATGATATGGGTCATTGTCACGCCATCGGGTCTCCTGAACGGCGGCAATCAATGGTTTATTTTTGATAATATATTCCCTGAATTCTGCCCAATGGGATATGAGTGACCTCGTATTCCATTGGAGCAAGAATTCAGTGGTGGGTGTCTGCATTAATGGTTGTGATTACGCTCCCGCAGCCGCGTGTGTGGCGGTGATGGTGAGTCAGAGTCGTCCGATTGATAATCGGACGACTCTGGTGTGACTGCTCGCTCCGGGTCCGTGGGGGATTCCCGAGCGTGCGATGGGGGGTCAGGGCTGTCCTGTGAGAACTGCGATGTGGAGGTGGGGGGAGAGGGGAGGTCCTGATGTGGCGTTGCCAGGGAGGCCTGATCCTGAGAGGGAGGCAGGGTGGAGGGGGGGCTGGGGTGGTTCTGGAGGGGCGGCGCGGAGGGGGATCGATCCCGAGGGTGCGTGGCAGCCGTTCGACTCCTGGGGGGCCTGTAGGCGGATGGACCTGCGACGGGAGCAGGGCGCAAGGCCGGTGCAGGGTCGGAGTGGGTGAGCGGGTGCTCGGTGCGCGTGGGAACACGGGTCGCCGGTCGGGCGGCCGCCTCGGCCGGGGTCGGCCAGAGGGGCTGGAGGGGCTGTTGGCCCCAGGCAGAGGCCGGCCTCTGCGTCAAGGGCGGTGCTGGGGGGGGGGGGGGCTGTCCGGCGCTGCTGCTGCTGACCCTTTGCTTCCAGCCAGACTGGGCAGCGGGGGTATGAGGCGGGGTGTGGGCCGGCGCAGGCTGCGCATCGCGGCTCCTGGGCCTCGCACTGGGCCGTGGTGTGCGCCTCAGCACAATGGCCGCACACCGGGTTGCGGGCGCGACAGACCCCACTGTGGTGGCCATAACGCTGGCAAAACCCACAGCGCTTGGGCGGTGGGGTCCACGGGCGGCAGGGGTACCGGAGGTACCCCGCGTGCAGGTGCGTCGGCGGGGCGAGCGACCTGTACCCCACTTTGAGCAGGGGGCTCGGGGTCGATGCCGAGGGGCGTCCCAAACGGACGACTTCGCAGACGCCTTGTGGGGTCAACTCTTCCAGGAGCTCCTCCTCTGGGAGGTGTGCCAGCTCCGGGGCAAAGACTGTCACAAAGGAGTTGTTGAGTCTGTCCGCCACAATCACCTCGACAGGGTGTGCCAGGAAGTGGCTCAGGTGGAGGAGGGCCCTGGCCTGGGTTGGGTCACGCACCCTAACCAGTAGTGCGCCCGACCGGATGGTTCGGGCCGACACTACACCTCCCGTCCACTTATCTAGCTCCTTGGCCACCGCAAAGGGGGACGTGCGGTCCCCCTTTGCGTCCGCCCTCCGGGGAGGGCGGGGTCCCCGGGCATGCCGGTGCGGGGTTGGACCCCTGAGGAGAGAGGGGAGGGGTGACTGGGTGTGGGAAGGGCGCCCTGAAGGGGTGCTGACAAGAGAGGCACCCTGAAGGGGTGCTGCAAGGAAAAGTGTGAAGAGAACTGTCGTGCAAAAGGGGAAGAAAGACACAGAGCTTTGGAGGGATGGGAAAATCGGCCAGAGGCGGGGGCAGTCACGCTCTGCGAACGCTAGCCCGATCCATTAAAACAGAAAGTTACCTATGACCGATTCTAACCTATGGGGTGGGATGGGACAAAAACAATCAAAACCGACCGATGTTACAAGTCGGTTTCCCGACGGTACTCGAGAGGCTGGGCCGAAGGGGGTTGGGAGGGGGGCTACGCCGGCTATTCCGGCGAGCAACGGACTAGTGGCGCCGGCCGGCTAATCCGGCTGACAACCAACTAGTGGTCCGGGTGGCTGACGTCACCCGGGGGCTGAGCTTCCCGTAGATGCCCTAATAAGGACACATACGAGACAGCGGGAGAGGGTGGGCGGGGTCTTGGGACAGCGGGCAGCTTCTTATGCTCAATCGCCAGTGAAAACTAGGTCTTTTCGAGCCTCTCATCAGAATGAGATGCCGACCTACTGCCGTATGCATCCTTCCACACGACGGACGGCCGATAATCCACGCTGAGGAATGCGGGGCCCGCAGGTCACGTGGTAACATGACGTCTCAAGGGGAAACCGGCCTTGGCCGGATGTGGTACGGACGGCGGGCGCCAGCTGTCATGCGATGTGGTACGGACGGCGGGCGCCAGCTGTCATGCGATGTGGTACGGACGGCGGGCGCCAGCTGTCATGCGATGTGCCCGCACGGGTGAGTGCCACTGCAAGCTGCTTACTTTGGATACATTAGGAGTACTTCAGGAGAACTATTGTGATGGAAGTTAGTAGTTCTCGAAATGAAATGAACAGGTGCGGTTCTGAATTAGGAAATTAAACTTGGAATCCCGTATTGTGATGTGAAAAGCTGCTGAAAGCTGCTTGCAAGACGAAATACTGTCGCCAGTTTCTCCCTTTGAACGATGATTAAGAGCAAATTATGGGCATTATTGGGATAAGGTTGGGAAAAAATCAAAATTACGCGAGCACATTCGTCTCTGAGTCAAGAAATTAGAACGCGAATCGCTACAACCAAAGATTATTACGATCTTAACCCGGTCAAATCCTCACACCCCGTCTCGTGTGGTCCTTTATGCCCCTCTCTAATTTCCAAACTAGGCTTTGCACGAATACGAAAGTGGTGTCATCGGAAAGCGCTCGACGATTGGGATCCGAAACCATCCCTAAATGTTAGCCCCCCCCCCAATTGACGTCATTAGGGCGGTCTAGGTGATCACGAATGATATCATGTTTTTGGCTCTGAGGAGTTCATTTCTGGGGACAATTTAAAAACAAAAATGATTTTGAAACAGAAATGAAGGCGAAATCGACCATGGCCCTAACATTTTTGGCCACCAAAATTCAACATTTTGTTTTTGATATTTTCAAAATTTGGAGTTTTCAATTTTCTTTAATTTTTTTATTTTACTAATGAGTAGAGCAAATTGGAAAAAGTTACTTTAAGTCAACTTACCCTCATAAAAATGCTTACTTTAGCCAGAATCATCGATTTTATCCCTAATGGGAAAATATGAAAATATCAAAAACGAGGAAATCAAAGTCATCAAATCATCAAAAACGAAAAGAAATTCCTCTGGTGCGTATCGTCGCATCCCTAAGGATAAGCAAACGTTGAAAGGTTCCTTCAAATATCGTTATCCGTTAAAGCGTGACGACCGGTTGAACTTTTTTGGAGGTGACATCACTTGATCTTGAATAATTCGTTGACCGTATGTGACCTAACTTCAAAGTTTTCACACAACATGCCGAATGGATGTGGAAAAGGGTATGCACAATTTCGGCGCGTTTTTCGCTATTCATGGAAAACCTCAGATAACGTAAGTAGGCCCCCTCCCCTCCCAAGACGGAGCGGGTTAAATGCATGACGGCGGTGCCGGTCAGCGTCGCTTGGGTGATCTTTTTAATTTTTTTTTGTAGGTGATCTTTTTTTACTAGTACAAAGCTCCTGTAGGAACTCTGAGCGATCGAGGACAAGTATCAAAAGAACAGTGAAGTCGAATATCCGCGAATATCAATCATGGTTATAGATGCTAGATCTTGAGTGCTATACAGCCAGGCATCTCGAAGTATGTACGTGAAGCTAAAGCGATTTCGGATGCGCTACATTCACCAAATTGCATTTCTAAAAACCAGAATAAATAAGCGCCGTGCCGTGGGCCTGAACCCGAGACTCCGGAACATAACTGATACGCGTTTCCTCTTTGCCTCTCCACCAGCTGGGGTGGGGACCGGCCGCTGGCTGCGGTGAGATGGTTGACGACATGTCTTGCCTCTCCACCAGCTGGGGTGGGGACCGGCCGCTGGCTGCGGTGAGATGGTTGACGACATGTCTTGCCTCTCCACCAGCTGGGGTGGGGACCGGCCGCTGGCTGCGGTGAGATGGTTGACGACATGTCTTGCCTCTCCACCAGCTGGGGTGGGGACCGGCCGCTGGCTGCGGTGAGATGGTTGACGACATGTCTTGCCTCTCCACCAGCTGGGGTGGGGACCGGCCGCTGGCTGCGGTGAGATGGTTGACGACATGTCTTTGCCTCTCCACCAGCTGGGGTGGGGACCGGCCGCTGGCTGCGGTGAGATGGTTGACGACATGTCTTGCCTTCACCGCGTCAGTGATGGATACAACGTCCTGAAAACTCCACCAGGATCCACGGCTCTCCCACTCACAATTGCGCAGGGAAACAATGCAAACACAACTTTACAGAACGCACAAGGCGATGCCATATAGACCGGTGTCAGCGCAGCCTGTCAGACGGGCAGACAGACAGACACAGAGAGGAGAGGCAGAGAGATGAGAGAGAGAGAGAGAGAGAGAGAGAGAGAGAGAGAGAGAGAGAGAGAGAGAGAGAGAGAGAGAGAGAGAGAGAGAGAGAAAAAAAAAAAAAAAAAAAAAAAAAAAAAAAAAAAAAAAAAAAAAAAAAAAAAAAAAAAAAAAATAAAAAAAAAAAAAAAAAAAAAAAAAAAAAAAAAAAAAAAAAAAAAAAAAAAAAAAAAAAAAAAAAAAAAAAAAAAAAAAAAAAAAAAAAAAAAAAAAAAAAAAAAAAAAAAAAAAAAAAAAAAAAAAAAAAAAAAATGATATATATCTATATATATATAAATATATTTATATTTATATATATATAGATATATATATATTTATATATATATATATATATATATATATATATATATATATATATATATATATATATATATTTATATATATATATATATATATATATATATATATATATATATATATATATATATATATATATATATATATATATATATATATATATATATATATATATATATATATATATATATATATATAAATATATATATATTATCTATATATATATATATATATATATATATATATATATATATATATATATATATATATATATATATATATATATATATATATATATATATATATATATATATATATATATATATATATCAATCTGTCTATATGTCTACCACCTGTATATTTACCTATCTATTTCTCCTCTCTTTCCTATGTGTGTCTGTCTGTCTCCCCGTCTGGCAGGCTGTGCTGACGCCGGTTTACATAGCATCGCCTTGTGCGTTCTGCAAACTTGTGCTTGCGTTGTTTTTCTGCGGAATTGTGAGTGGGACAGCCGTGCATCCATGTGGAGTTTTGTACACGCCGTATCTAGCGCTGGCGCGGTGAGGGCAAGACATGTTGTCAGAGTTTGCGTTTTTTGCGCTGGTCATTAGCCGATGCTTTCGTGGCGAATAACAAGGCGGCGGCGACCGGCTGCGCCGATGTCGCACTCGCCTGATTGTCAATCCGATAAATGTGCGGTCGCGTCGGCGGGCGACACACGCCCACAGCTGTCAGCTGGGCTGTCGTGCCGCCGCCGGCAGCGACCTGGGGGCCTCTTGGAGCCGGTGACATGTCGGCGAGACACAAAATGGCGTCACGCCTGAGCAGCGGTCGCTGGGGAGCGGCGCCCCGCCGGTGG
Source organism: Ashinkailepas kermadecensis (assembly GCA_034440615.1). Taxonomy (NCBI): domain Eukaryota; kingdom Metazoa; phylum Arthropoda; class Thecostraca; family Neolepadidae; genus Ashinkailepas; species Ashinkailepas kermadecensis. The sequence goes on from JAOTOM010004967.1 coordinate 453,528, forward strand.
CGTCGGCTCGTCGGCCGGCCGTCGCGCCCGGAGCGGCTCTTGGTATATATAGGTTCATTAACGGCAGGTTATTGTATCAGTGATGGCTGATAGGCCCAATATTGGACGCGTTCTGAGAGAATGGCGCCGCGATTTAATTCCGTCTTACACCTGGAGTGGAGAAGGTGCCGGGGAGGAGGGGAGGGACGGGGGATGGGCCGTTGGTGGGAAGGGGGTAGGTTAGTGCGGCCCCGATGATGCTTTCTCTTGCTAACAACCATTAGGGGCTACAGTAGCTGGTGCTTCACCCTTTTGGCACGTCCCATGCAGTTTACGGTGGCACCACAGATGTTGTAAAGACATGACCTTGTCTGGGTGTGCACGACCGGCGAGAACGATGGGGCCGACTATTCAGCTGCCAGTGGACCTCGTCAATGTCTATGGTCTCTTGCAAGGATGCTTTTTTTGTTCAATCTATGTGACATATGAGTCATTAATGTATCATCAATAAAGCAAGGTCAAGGTCATGTCAAGTCACGTCTAAGATCAGGTCATGTCAGTGCTTGTTCCTTGAAGAGATACTTGTCCATCTATACATTTTGTAGATCCGTACAGTTGGGAGTTTCAGTTTACGTGACTGTTGGTGAGGCGCACAGTATTGGTTGGTTCTAAGTCAGACGGTTGTCCACAAGTATAATAATCTCGCTAAATATGGCAACTCCATGGGACGTACGATGAACGAGTGTTTTCAAGACGAACAAACGCGAACATGTTGTATTTTGGGGAAAATTTAGAAACGTCTCGAAGAAAGGAAAAAAATTCACTTAAAAATTGTGGATCGGAATATCATATGACGTAACACCGCCACGCAAGAATATCCCGGTGCAATCATTTTTCATCGCAATAGTGTGCATTTTAGCCCCAGACAGCCTGGAACACACGCACATTCAGGACATTGCGGGCCATATATCTGTAACCCGATCAGATATTGACGTGAAACCTGAAACATTTTTGGAGGACATGTCTACAACTAGACACATTCCAGTTTTTCAACAACAATGAATCTTAAGAAATTAATGCGCAAGGAGCCTTCATTTGATCCTAGGAAGTATACGTAAAAAGACTGTAGCCGAGATTACAGTTTAAGAAAAAATAGTTTTTGCATTTTTCGTTCATTTGCTTCACTTCCCCATTAACACCAAGAGCACAGTCTTTTCTGGAACTCTCGACGACGTTACTAGCTTTGCTAATTGTCTGAAAGGGCTTCAGGAACATCTTTTACTAATATTTGGTGGCGGGATCTGTCCAGCAAGAAACACGAGCGAGGAGTGGTGTGACCTACCCTGACTTGCTTGCCATGACCTACTTCTCATCCATATAATTTAATGTAATTAGGTCGCACTGGTATGGAAGAGCACTCCTGCCTACCTATTAATGGGTAGGGTATTTAAAAAGGCACTTATTTTCACTTTTGACCGCATCTTGTGCGGTTTGCTTATGAAAAGCTTCTCAATGTTCACCTAAATGTATGGAGATAAAGTCGTGACCTTACTTTGACCCTCACTAGCTCCGGTATCCTACTACACAGGAACTCAATTTTTAAATATTGCAATACGCGCTCATAAATTATCACAAGGTACGCCAAATGTGATAGTGTTAGCAAGAATTCGGTTCAGGAGTTACCTCAGAGAAAGATCAGGGGGAGGCAAGCTAACCTCCGCACTGGAAGGGTGAGTAAAGGAAGGCTCCTGCTACAAGAAAGGATGCGTCGATGACGATTAATTAAACATGAAGTTGTTTTGGGAATTTAATCAAGATACCAAAGCTAAGAAAATGCCGAATATTTCGTCTCCAGCACATACATAACTGGTTGGATTTCGAGAGAATGCCGTTGGTTGGCGCTTTCTATTTCTTATTGCACACAACTTGCTGAATATGCTAGATATTGTGTGTAAATAAAATATATATACGACCTTCACTCCTGACGATGGCCCCTGGCCGAAACGTTGAGCAATAAAGTATAACCTTTAACGTTACTTTTGATGTCAACTCAGCACCTCCTGGTATATTGAAGGTCGTATATATATTGTATTTACACACAATGTCTAAAACCCAGGAGCATCAAAGAGCCGTTCTTCGTTATATTAAGAATATGCTAGATATATTGTTTTTACTCTACCTGTTTACAAATCAATGCAGAGATCACGCCAGCTGACTGTTAGCACTGCGTCCAATTTCGTGAAGTCACATCCGATCAGACCAATCAGCGCTGGTGAAGGATAATACGCCGCAGGATGTCAGCCACTACAGAATTCTATCAGGAATGATGTATTTATGGCCCCGGCCGGCGGGTTCGGCTGTCTACTATTGAGATCGGCTCTGCGGCGCCACTTACCAGTCAACGTCCGGATGGCAGCAGCACCTTACTTCGATTCGGAGTGCGGTGCAACTGGGAAAGCTACATGCTTTGCGAAGTCACTCAGCTACATACGTAGCATGGCTGTGCCCCACTCCACCCCTTCCGCCGTCTCTGTGTATCTGTCTCTCTGTCTCTCTGCCTATCCGTCTTTCTGTCTATCTGTCTCTCTGTCTCTCTGTATCTCTGTTTATCTGTCTCTCTGTCTCTCTGCCTATCCGTCTTTCTGTCGATCTGTTCATCTGTCTATCTGTCTGTCTGTCTGCTTGTGTATCTGTATATATGTCTCTCTCTCTCTTTCTCTCCCTCTACCCCCCCCCTCTCTCTCTCTCTCTCTCTCTCTCTCTCTCTTTCTATTGACAAATAGTGGAGGGTAAGTATAGATTCCATGGTATGGATTACATGGTATAGATTCCATGGCATGTATTCTATGGTTCCAGATTCGATGGTGATGGGAGACTCGAGCCGGGGCCGGCGCGTGTTCGACACTCACCGATCAGGGTCAGGTTGGTGACGCCCACCCTGGACGGGTTGTGGATGAAGTCGGCGCGGCACACGTAGGTGCCCTGGTCCAGCTGTCGCAGACTGCTCAGCACCAGGCCGGGCGGCGTCAGCTCGTACTGCGCGTGCGCGCGCGGCGACAACAGGTCATCGGTCAAGTGCTGTCCTCTGCCGGCCGGTCGACCGCGAGCGTCGTACCTGTGGTCACCGCATGATGGCGCTAGGGGGCAATAGCTACCAGGGGCGAATGGAACAACACTGGAAGAGAACACCGAACCAAATCTACATCACTACTGAAAGAGAACGTAATTATGAGTTCCGATATGCAGGGTAAGGGCAAGTACTTTCGAAATCCTGGACGGTGGTTGAAATATCTTGGCTACGATCTAACAAAGTGGTGAGGTGAAGACCCGAACGACAAAGTCAGACGCGAAAGTTAAAGGCAGATAATGGTTACGGAATTTCTTAGCGGCTGATGCGTCCTTAAGCCCAAATAATCAGTCACGAACAGTGGCGTACCAAGGGGGATATTAGGGGCAGTTGCCCCCCCTGAGGGGTTGTGGGGTCCCCAGGAATCGCGCCGGGGTTTGGAAAAATTGAGCCAGGCTCCCTAAAAATCCAGCTGGGGCTCGAAAGATCGCACCCGGGCCCCTAAAAATCGCATTAGGGGCCCCATAAATCATATTGGGGCCAAACAAGTCACGATTGTAAATGACTGAAAATGACGCTGGGGCCCACAAAATCGCACCAAGGCCCCTCAAAATCACATTGAGGGCCCAAGACTCGTTCCGGGGTCCCTCGAAATGACGCTGGGGCTCCAAAAAGTGGGACCGGGACCCTGAAAATCACACCGGGGGCCTAAAACGTTCGCCCCTGGGCCCCTGAAAATCACGCTGGGGGGCCAAAAATTATTGCTGGGATCCTTGAAAATCGCGACGAGGGCCCAAAAAAGACGGGCGCGCCCGGTCGCCTGAAAATCACGCCAGGGACTCCGACAAGTCGCACCGGAGGCCCAAAAGTATCATTCAAGAACAAAATCCGACTCTGAGTTTCAACACGGCGTCAAGCTTTACCCCCAGTGAGCTACAAATGAACGTTTTCTACGAATGTGTGAGGTAAATCACCTCAAGGTATTGTTGGTTCGACATCAAGGTAAAGAATGGAGTCGCCATGCTGGTCTGATCTAACCTCTGAAATAAGCTGTAAATGCGCCATACGGAGCACCAGCAGACTGGTAAAAACATCAAGCGTACATTTGTATTCCTTGCGGTCCTGAAAATGGAAGATTTTTGACCCAACACCGTATTGAATAGGAAAATGTCCTGATGTTCGAAAATTGTTTCCTTTGGCTTGACCTGAAAGGTGACCTAATTAACTTACCTGGAAGCATTTTGCTACCAAACCCGATATCTCGTGGGCCACAAACCCCGATTTATCCTGCCCTCCACGACCTATAGCTCTGAAATGCCAGGGTTTGCAAATCCGAAGGCGGCAGAATGCCGATAGGGGCGCGGCAACAAGTCGGGTCGGATCACTTGGCAGCGAGACATGCGTGCTGCCGTGCATACGTACTCGTAGCATACGTGCTGCACGAGGACCAGTCGCACACAGCAAACTCGTACGGCATGGACGAAATGTCCCCCAATTTTAATTGCGGACTGGACATGTCACGTTCTGAATGCTTTGAAAGTAGCCAACATGGAACGCATGTGTCTTGTGCGGCAGGCTAGCGATTCGCAGAAACGCGTGCGTCCATCGTCACCGTCGCTTCGGGGCACGTTTCAGTTATTCACTCTTCGCTTCGACAACTGGTTTGCATTGGTGGTGACCAAGGCATGACACTTAACATGCTCGTAATATGTCAACATACCAGCCAAAAGCAGAATACACACCGTTGCATCTCCATTTGCAACGACTAGACATGCCTGGTTCGCGAAAGGCGAGGATGTTCCTGATGCAGACGGACGCACTGCTGGAAGATAAATGAGGCAGCTTCCACATGTGTTCGGAAGCATCTGCGAGGGCCTGCGGTCGTTCCCCGGGGAGATATCCGTATTTTAATGTACACTTCAATAACCTCTCCAGAGGATCCACAGCCACTTGTGAGCCAGAGCACGCACGGCCAGCAGACGTCGGGAATTGACCGCGAGTAAAAGGTTCGCACCCGTCTGTTGCGCAAACACCCAGTTTATACAGCATGCTGGAGTGCTCGGTACACACAGAAGGCGCATCTGATAACGATAACATAGATGCACCTGCACAGAGATTCACCTCACCGGAAGATATTTATGGGAAGTTGGCAGGAGGATGTCCAGCCGACGCCTGGATAATGATTTTTAATAAAATGAATAAAGCAAGCAATGAACACAGTGATTGCCAATACGTAGATTGTGTACGTGGATGGGTTGAGCCTCTGGATTATCAGTTTGATGTTCTTGGATTGTACCTCTGGATTATCAGTTTGATGTTCTAGTGGGTGGATTTCTTTTTTTTTTTTCTTAGTTTGATGTTCTAGTGGGGGGATTGTACCTTGAATTTTTTTTTTTGTTAAGGGGAATATTTTTGGTGAATTGTACCACTGGATTATCATTTTGACGTACTAGCGGGTGGATTGCGAGCGCCGGGTGCACGACTCACGTATAGAAGGGCAGCTTTGAGCCCAATCTGTACCAGAGCACCAGCTCGAGTTTGTCGGCTGGGTCTGGTCTGCTGACGTCACACGGCAGCGTCACGTGCCCATCCACCACGCCCACCGCTGGCAGCACCGTCACTGCAACAGACGAGTGACGTCATCGGACGTCCGCCAATCACCGTCCGTCACATGCCCATCCACCACGCCCACCGCTGGCAGCACCGTCACTGCAACAGACGAGTGACGTCATCGGACGTCCGCCAATCACCGTCCGTCACATGCCCATCCACCACGCCCACCGCTGGCAGCACCGTCACTGCAACAGACGAGTGACGTCATCGGACGTCCGCCAATCACCGTCCGTCACGTGCCCATCGACCACGCCCACCGCTGACAGCACCGTCACTGCAACAGACGAGTGACGTCATCGGACGTCCGCCAATCACCGTCCGTCACATCCCCATCCACCACGCCCACCGCTGGCAGCACCGTCACTGCAACAGACGAGTGACGTCATCGGACGTCCGCCAATCACCGTCCGCATTGCCCAAACCGTTACACGTTGCTCTCTTGCACAGGAGGGGATCCAAAGGCCTGGCTTAGTAAAGTAGGCTTAGTAGTAAAGGGGAAGTTAAAAATCAGCAGAGCTGACGCCACCGAGGTCACGCTGCCCCGTGGTGGTCCGCGCACGGAAGTGAGCAACGTTTGGATGCGGTTCACGCGTTGACTATTGCAGCTGCCACATACGCTGAAGCTATACCTCATCGCAGACGGAGCGAAGCCATGAACTGGTGAGGAAGAGCATTGCACGGGATCAATCCAGTTCGCACCCCATGTATTTGTCTGCATCAATTATACTAATTCTGCAATTATGCATGGTCATGATTACAGAATTATGCAATCAAATATGCAATCCACCATTGAAAGTTCTGCAATGCAATTCTAAACATCCCCGACTAGCATAAAAAATCGTCGTCAGTCTGCACCGAAACTTGGTAACGATCGAGCGGTCCAACGTGCGCGATTGACATTTGACCCGGATTGCCCACTACCCTAAAATGCTGGAAGATCATGAACCTGTCATTGCCGTGTGAAGCGTCCTGGCGGGGGTTGCGTGAAGCGTCCTGGCGGGGGTTGCGTGAAGCGTCCTGGCGGGGGTTGCGTGAAGCGTCCTGGCGGGGGTTGCGTGAAGCGTCCTGGCGGGGGTTGCGTGAAGCGTCCTGGCGGGGGTTGCGTGAAGCGTCCTGGCGGGGGTTGCGTGAAGCGTCCTGGCGGGGGTTGCGTGAAGCGTCCTGGCGGGGGTTGCGTGAAGCGTCCTGGCGGGGTTGGTGAAGCGTCTGGCGGGGTTGCGTGAAGCGTCCTGGCGGGGGTTGCGTGAAGCGTCCTGGCGGGGGTTGCGTGAAGCGTCCTGGCGGGGTTGCGTGAAGCGTCCTGGCGGGGGTTGCGGAAGCGTCCTGGCGGGGGTTGCGTGAAGCGTCCTGGCGGGGGTTGCGTGAAGCGTCCTGGCGGGGGTTGTGTGAAGCGTCCTGGCGGGGTTGCGTGAAGCGTCCTGGCGGGGGTTGCGTGAAGCGTCCTGGCGGGGGTTGCGTGAAGCGTCCTGGCGGGGGTTGCGTGAAGCGTCCTGGCGGGGGTTGCGTGAAGCGTTCCGATGCATTTTCCCGTTTACGCAGAGAACTGTGCTTTACGTCGAGGAACGGCATGGCCTTGACACTGGATGCTTCCCAGGCCAGTCATACTCCACTTCTTACCCACTCCATGTATGAGATCATTCCGTGACGCCGACTACCGTGCCACGAAAACGCCGCGTCGCCACCCCAGCTGGATGTTATGTTTTCAGCTCTGAGGCGTCGATTAACCCACGCGGTGCGGCAACGCTTCCTACCCATCCCGGTGCGCGTGGGGGTAAATTTAACCTCCTGCTCGCCTTTTGTTCGAGCCGGGCAGAGAGATCCGGTAAACGGCATGCTGTAGCTCCATCTGTGAACTTACATGGCTTTTCCGGAACATTTTTGTCTACTTCTTTTTGGGCTAACTTTCCAGGCTTCATTAATTAGGTCAATGTTGGGTGATGCGGCCAATGCGGGTGTTCGCCCCAGTTCTCGGATCCTGGCAGTGAAGAAAATGTGATTTCGTGCTTCAGTATCGACGACATACAGTCTGAATAATTAGTATAACAACATGACACGCAAAAAACCTCAAGTCACTGATCAGGTCAACCATTGACCTACACACTGACCTGAGAGGTCAGCCAGTAATCTGAACTATGAACATCGGGTATCGTGATGATGCCAAGATCGAGAGATCTCGGCACGTGCAACACGCTGTGCTTCGTTTCACACTGCTAGCCATCCCTGTTTGGAGACACGAGGGCTGGATGGCCCCTCGCCCCTGCACTGGCGAAGGTGGAAAAATGTTCCGTGCACGGACGGGTGTTCAATTCAACGTCAGTGGTGACAGCTATGCAGTTGGTATCGAGACTAAACATGACCCTTTGAATCATTGACTTACTAACAGGGATCAGGCTAAAACCCAGCAGCAGTGCTTGAACACATTGGACACATTCCAGTTGACAGCCATGTACATCCACTTCGCTACGAAGGGAAGAGCTCCAGAAGGTTGTTGAACTGGGCATTTGTAAAAGACAGGGCAAGCATGAAATGTCCATTTGATTTGAATAGTGAGGATGTGGTGGAAGGTGTGTTGGTCCCCCATTCTCGTCTCCTGCAACGAGCAGAAAGGACTGTATCACCAATGGAAATTGATGTTTCACATGATATCCACGACCATTTTGTTCGTAAGTTAGCCTTCCATTTCTATTATACAAATTTGTTCGTTCATATATTCTAGCAGATATGTTACACTCACATTCCGATTCATCTGCCTCCCTAACCTGCTCAGTCAGGCCACAAATTAACCTTTTTGTTCTCCTTGGCTGCCCACTGATCAGATTCTTCCTGAATTCAGCGGCAGAGTCCTTCTGCACCGCTCGATCGCGTAATCACAATTAATGATGTCTCTTTATAGGAGCAGCTTTTCTGTTCTACCTTATTGGTTGAACACACATCTCGCATGACGTTCATGATTATGGACATCACGTGAAACATATCGAAGGTCTAGAAAGAAGGCTGACGAGCGCCAAAGAAGCTGCTGTGCTTAACCAAAGATGTATAACAGAATATCTGATCCCGATATGTACATGGCACATCGTATCTTTCCAATTTTGTTTTCACGTACATGGACATACGTCCATGTACGTGAAAGCCACATTTCCGCGGTGGCCTCGGCCCACTCCTTGACTGTGGCAGAGTGGTGCGATATCGGCCAGGCGTATGTCTATCGATATCATTTGTCTCAATCTGATGAAGTTCAGAATGTGAAGCACTTCGTAAATGTCTGGGTCCATCACATCTCCGATGTCGATGGCATGAGCTGAGAGAGTCGTCAAACACGTCTTTGCAAGCCATGACTTTACGACGCCGTGACTTGTACGTCCATGAAACTTCGGATCAGATACACTGATCGGCCTGCGAATGTCTGCCTGGCAGTCGGCACGGCTGACAGTATTTTTAACACACGAAGCTGGCACACACGACCACGTCCGACAGGACAAGAAGCTGTGAGCTATTGCTGTGCTGGTTTGGTCCGTCGGACGGAGTTGGTCTTGTAGGCGGTGTCGCTCAGGGTCGCTCAGGCGACACTGGACTGCTCCTCCGGTGGGTTCTACCTTGGTCGTTGGTCGGAGTTGGTCGTGTGGGCGGTGTCACTCAGGCGACACTGGACTGCTCCTCCGGTGGGTTCTACCTTGGTCGTTGGTCGGAGTTGGTCGTGTGGGCGGTGTCACTCAGGCGACACTGGACTATCCTCCGGTGGGTTCTACCTTGGTCGTTGGTCGGAGTTGGTCGTGTGGGCGGTGTCACTCAGGCGACACTGGACTTACTCCCGGTGGGTTCTACCTTGGTCGTTGGTCGGAGTTGGTCGTGTGGGCGGTGTCACTCAGGCGACACTGGACTGCTCCTCCGGTGGGTTCTACCTTGGTCGTTGGTCGGAGTTGCTGTGGCCGTGTCGGGCGACACTGGACTGCTCCTCCGGTGGGTTCTACCTTGGTCGTTGGTCGGAGTTGGTCGTGTGGGCGGTGTCACTCAGGCGACACTGGACTGCTCCTCCGGTGGGTTCTACCTTGGTCGTTGGTCGGAGTTGGTCGTGTGGGCGGTGTCACTCAGGCGACACTGGACTTGTCTACCTTGGTCGTTGGTGGGGTGGGCGGTGTCACTCAGGCGACACTGGACTGCTCCTCCGGTGGGTTCTACCTTGGTCGTTGGTCGGAGTTGGTCGTGTGGGCGGTGTCACTCAGGCGACACTGGACTGCTCCTCCGGTGGGTTCTACCTTGGTCGTTGGTCGGAGTTGGTCGTGTGGGCGGTGTCACTCAGGCGACACTGGACTGCTCCTCCGGTGGGTTCTACCTTGGTCGTTGGTCGGAGTTGGTCGTGTGGGCGGTGTCACTCAGGCGACACTGGACTGCATCCTCCGGTGGGTTCTACCTTGGTCGTTGGTCGGAGTTGGTCGTGTGGGCGGTGTCACTCAGGCGACACTGGACTGCTCCTCCGGTGGGTTCTACCTTGGTCGTTGGTCGGAGTTGGTCGTGTGGGCGGTGTCACTCAGGCGACAGGGCTTGACACTGGACTGCTCCTCCGGTGGGTTCTACCTTGGTCGTTGGTCGGAGTTGGTCGTGTGGGCGGTGTCGCTCAGGCGACACTGGACTGCTCCTCCGGTGGGTTCTACCTTGGTCGTTGGTCGGAGTTGGTCGTGTGGGCGGTGTCACTCAGGCGACACTGGACTGCTCCTCCGGTGGGTTCTACCTTGGTCGTTGGTCGGAGTTGGTCGTGTGGGCGGTGTCACTCAGGCGACACTGGACTGCTCCTCCGGTGGGTTCTACCTTGGTCGTTGGTCGGAGTTGGTCGTGTGGGCGGTGTCACTCAGGCGACACTGGACTGCTCCTCCGGTGGGTTCTACCTTGGTCGTTGGTCGGAGTTGGTCGTGTGGGCGGTGTCACTCAGGCGACACTGGACTGCTCCTCCGGTGGGTTCTACCTTGGTCGTTGGTCGGAGTTGGTCGTGTGGGCGGTGTCACTCAGGCGACACTGGACTGCTCCTCTCGTGGGCGCGGTTCTGTGATCACGCAATGAGGTGGAAACGAGATGAATGTGTAAATGTAGGCTTGGCTTGGCAAGCTTCGGGCTGGGGATGGATTCCACTTTTATTTGTATATTTAATATAGCGTCCACGTTCGCTTCGTCGGATCTTTGGCGCATTAGTGTCTCTCCGACCAGCACTGGCCATTTCGGGACTATGGGGTGCAAGAGATGGAGAAAATTGCGCAGAGAGGCAGATAACTGGGATAGAGTGTGGGCGGGGCGGGGCGGGACATGTTGGCGTGGTTGATCGTTGCGTGGAGAGCTTGGGCCGAATGACAATATGCTTACCATACAGGTGCTACACCTTCAAATATTTGCCGTGGAAAAGCCCCTTTTGGTGAGCAGGGCACAGAAGCAATGCATGTATCTCTTATTTTTGGAGAACAGACAGCGTGACTGCGCTATCCAGACTCCGCGCCACCTCAGATGGACCACTCAGTTTTATGTGGTGTAACAATTGCCAACCAGATCGGAGATCGCAGGTTGGTGCGCATACTTTGTAGGAATGACTGCAGCGCATTTGGACACAGCCCCAATGGCGAAATGTGTGACCCCAGGCTATATCGCATAGCCTTGTGCCGGGCCGGCGTCGGGGAGCGAGTATGGGCGACGCCACGGCGGGGGCGAGGTGGACGCGTCTACAAACTTCGCGAACTTTAATATTACTTCCGTGGCGTTGCATGCTAAATCAGCCTCAAATCCATCTCGTCCCTCATATCCTAAAACCGCCGAGACACCCATTGCAGTGAAGACACGCCGAGACGCCCATGGCAGTGAGGGCACGCCGGGACACCCATGGCAGTGAGGAAACGCCGAGACACTCATGGCAGTGAGGACACGCCGGGACACCCATGGCAGCGAGGACACGCCGAGACACCCATGGCAGTGAGGACACGCCGAGACACCCATGGCAGTGAGGACACGCCGAGACACCCATGGCAGTGAGGACACGCCGAGACACCCATGGCAGTGAGGACACGCCGAGACACCCATGGCAGTGAAGACACGCCGAGACACCCATGGCAGTGAGGACCCATGCCAGTGAGGACACCCCGAGACACCCATGGCAGTGAGGACACGCCGGGACACCCATGGAAGCGAGGACACGCCGAGACACCCATGGCAGTGAGGACACGCCGAGACACCCATGGCAGTGAGGACACGCCGAGACACCCATGGCAGTGAGGACACGCCGAGACACCCATGGCGGTGAGGACACGCCGAGACACCCATGGCAGTGAGGACCCATGCCAGTGAGGACACCCCGAGACACCCATGGCAGTGAGGACACGCCGGGACACCCATGGCAGCGAGGACACGCCGAGACACCCATGGCAGTGAGGACACGCCGAGACACCCATGTCGGTGAGGACACGCCGAGACACCCATGGCAGTGAGGACCCATGCCAGTGAGGACACCCCGAGACACCCATGGCAGTGAGGACACGCCGAGACACCCATGGCAGTGAGGACACGCCGAGACACCCATGGCAGTGAGGACACGCCGAGACGCCCATGGCAGTGAGGACACGCCGAGACACCCATGGCAGTGAGGACACGCCGGGACGCCCATGGCAGTGAGGACACGCCGAGACACCCATGGCAGTGAGGACACGCCGAGACACCCATGACAGTGAGGACACGCCGAGACACCCATGGCAGTGAGGACACGCCGAGACACCCATGACGGTGAGGACACGCCGAGACACCCATGGCAGTGAGGACACGCCGAGACACCCATGGCAGTGAGGACACGCCGGGACGCCCATGGCAGTGAGGACACGCCGAGACACCCATGGCAGTGAGGACACGCCGATACACCCATGGCAGTGAGGACACCCCGAGACACCCATGGCAGTGAGGACACCCCGAGACACACATGGCAGTGAGGACACGCCGGGACGCCCATGGCAGTGAGGACACGCCGAGACACCCATAGCAGCGAGGACACGCCGAGACACCCATGGCAGTGAGGACACGCCGATACACCCATGGCAGCGAGGACACGCCGAGACACCCATGGCAGTGAGGACCCATGTCAGTGAGGCCCCCGAGACACCCATGGCAGTGAGGACACGCCGGAGACACCCATGGCAGCGAGGACACGCCGAGACACCCATGTCAGTGAGGACACGCCGGACCCCGAGACACCCATGGCAGTGAGGACACGCCGAGACACCCATGGCAGTGAGGACACGCCGAGACACCCATGGCAGTGAGGACACGCCGAGACACCCATGGCAGTGAGGACACGCCGAGACACCCATGGCAGTGAGGACACGCCGAGACACCCATGGCAGTGAGGACACGCCGAGACACCCATGGCAGTGAGGACACGCCGAGACACCCATGGCAGTAGGTGAGGACCCATGGCAGTGAGGACACGCCGAGACACCCATGGCAGTGAGGACACGCCGAGACACCCATGGCAGTGAGGACACGCCGAGACACCCATGGCAGTGAGGACACGCCGAGACACCCATGGCAGTGAGGACACGCCGAGACACCCATGGCAGTGAGGACACGCCGAGACACCCATGGCAGTGAGGACACGCCGAGACACCCATGGCAGTGAGGACACGCCGAGACACCCATGGCAGTGAGGACACGCCGAGACACCCATGGCAGTGAGGACACGCCGAGACACCCATGGCAGTGAGGACACGCCGAGACACCCATGGCAGTGAGGACACGCCGAGACACCCATGGCAGTGAGGACACGCCGAGACACCCATGGCAGTGAGGACACGCCGAGACACCCATGGCAGTGAGGACACGCCGAGACACCCATGGCAGTGAGGACACGCCGAGACACCCATGGCAGTGGGACACGCCGAGACACCCATGGCAGTGAGGACACGCCGAGAGACCCATGGCAGTGAGGACACGCCGAGACACCCATGGCAGTGAGGACACGCCGGGACACCCATGGCAGTGAGGACACGCCGAGACACCCATGGCAGTGAGGACACGCCGAGACACCCATGGCAGTGAGGACACGCCGAGACACCCATGGCAGTGAGGACCCCATGGCAGTGAGGACACCCCGAGACACCCATGGCAGTGAGGACACGCCGAGACACCCATGGCAGTGAGGACACGCCGAGACACCCATGGCAGTGAGGACACGCCGAGACACCCATGGCAGTGAGGACACGCCGAGACACCCATGGCAGGACATGGCAGTGAGGACACGCCGAGACACCCATGGCAGTGAGGACACGCCGAGACACCCATGGCAGTGAGGACACGCCGAGACACCCATGGCAGTGAGGACACGCCGAGACACCCATGGCAGTGAGGACACGCCGAGACACCCATGGCAGTGAGGACACGCCGAGACACCCATGGCAGTGAGGACACGCCGAGACACCCATGGCAGTGAGGACACGCCGAGACACCCATGGCAGTGAGGACACGCCGAGACACCCATGGCAGTGAGGACACGCCGAGACACCCATGGCAGTGAGGACACGCCGAGACACCCATGGCAGTGAGGACACGCCGAGACACCCATGGCAGTGAGGACACGCCGAGACACCCATGGAGTGAGGACAGAACCCATGGCGGTGAGGACACGCCGAGACACCCATGGCAGTGAGGACACGCCGAGACACCCATGGCAGTGAGGACACGCCGAGACACCCATGGCAGTGAGGACACGCCGAGACACCCATGGCAGTGAGGACACGCCGAGACACCCATGGCAGTGAGGACACGCCGAGACACCCATGGCAGTGAGGACACGCCGAGACACCCATGGCAGTGAGGACACGCCGAGACACCCATGGCAGTGAGGACACGCCGAGACACCCATGGCAGTGAGGACACGCCGAGACACCCATGGCAGTGAGGACACGCCGAGACACCCATGGCAGTGAGGACACGCCGAGACACCCATGGCAGTGAGGACACGCCGAGACACCCATGGCAGTGAGGACACGCCGAGACACCCATGGCAGTGAGGACACGCCGAGACACCCATGGCAGTGAGGACACGCCGAGACACCCATGGCAGTGAGGACACGCCGAGACACCCATGGCAGTGAGGACACGCCGAGACACCCATGGCAGTGAGGACACGCCGAGACACCCATGGCAGTGAGGACACGCCGAGACACCCATGGCAGTGAGGACACGCCGAGACACCCATGGCAGTGAGGACACGCTGAGACACCCATGGCAGTGAGGACACGCCGAGACACCCATGGCAGTGAGGACACGCCGAGACACCCATGGCAGTGAGGACACGCCGAGACACCCATGGCAGTGAGGACACGCCGAGACACCCATGGCAGTGAGGACACGCCGAGACACCCATGGCAGTGAGGACACGCCGAGACACCCATGGCAGTGAGGACACGCCGAGACACCCATGGCAGTGAGGACACGCCGAGACACCCATGGCAGTGAGGACACGCCGAGACACCCATGGCAGTGAGGACACGCCGAGACACCCATGGCAGTGAGGACACGCCGAGACACCCATGGCAGTGAGGACACGCCGAGACACCCATGGCAGTGAGGACACGCCGAGACACCCATGGCAGTGAGGACACGCCGAGACACCCATGGCAGTGAGGACACGCCGAGACACCCATGGCAGTGAGGACACGCCGAGACACCCATGGCAGTGAGGACACGCCGAGACACCCATGGCAGTGAGGACACGCCGAGACACCCATGGCAGTGAGGACACGGGAGGCAGTGAGGACACGCCGAGACACCCATGGCAGTGAGGACACGCCGAGACACCCATGGCAGTGAGGACACGCCGAGACACCCATGGCAGTGAGGACACGCCGAGACACCCATGGCAGTGAGGACACGCCGAGACACCCATGGCAGTGAGGACACGCCGAGACACCCATGGCAGTGAGGACACGCCGAGACACCCATGGCAGTGAGGACACGCCGAGACACCCATGGCAGTGAGGACACGCCGAGACACCCATGGCAGTGAGGACACGCCGAGACACCCATGGCAGTGAGGACACGCCGAGACACCCATGGCAGTGAGGACACGCCGAGACACCCATGGCAGTGAGGACACGCCGAGACACCCATGGCAGTGAGGACACGCCGAGACACCCATGGCAGTGAGGACACGCCGAGACACCCATGGCAGTGAGGACCACGCCAGTGAGGAACACCCATGGCAGTGAGGACACGCCGAGACACCCATGGCAGTGAGGACACGCCGAGACACCCATGGCAGTGAGGACACGCCGAGACACCCATGGCAGTGAGGACACGCCGAGACACCCATGGCAGTGAGGACACGCCGAGACACCCATGGCAGTGAGGACACGCCGAGACACCCATGGCAGTGAGGACACGCCGAGACACCCATGGCAGTGAGGACACGCCGAGACACCCATGGCAGTGAGGACACGCCGAGACACCCATGGCAGTGAGGACACGCCGAGACACCCATGGCAGTGAGGACACGCCGAGACACCCATGGCAGTGAGGACACGCCGAGACACCCATGGCAGTGAGGACACGCCGAGACACCCATGGCAGTGAGGACACGCCGAGACACCCATGGCAGTGAGGACACGCCGAGACACCCATGGCAGTGAGGACCTGCCAGTGAGGACACGCCCCGAGACACCCATGGCAGTGAGGACACGCCGAGACACCCATGGCAGTGAGGACACGCCGAGACACCCATGGCAGTGAGGACACGCCGAGACACCCATGGCAGTGAGGACACGCCGAGACACCCATGGCAGTGAGGACACGCCGAGACACCCATGGCAGTGAGGACACGCCGAGACACCCATGGTCAGTGAGGACACGCCGAGACACCCATGGCAGTGAGGACACGCCGAGACACCCATGACAGTGAGGACACGCCGAGACACCCATGGCAGTGAGGACACGCCGAGACACCCATGGCAGTGAGGACACGCCGAGACACCCATGGCAGTGAGGACACGCCGAGACACCCATGGCAGTGAGGACACGCCGAGACACCCATGACAGTGAGGACACGCCGAGACACCCATGGCAGTGAGGACACGCCGAGACACCCCATGGCAGTGAGGACCACGCCGAGACACCCATGGCAGTGAGGACACGCCGAGACACCCATAGCAGCGAGGACACGCCGAGACACCCATAGCAGCGAGGACACGCCGAGACACCCATGGCAGTGAGGACACGCCGATACACCCATGGCAGCGAGGACACGCCGAGATACCCATGGCAGTGAGGACACGCCGAGACACCCATGTCAGTGAGGACCCATTCCAGTGAGGACACCCCGAGACACCCATGGCAGTAGCCCCGAGACACCCATGGCAGTGAGGACACGCCGATACACCCATGGCAGTGAGGACACGCCGAGACACCCATGGCAGTGAGGACACGCCGAGACACCCATGGCAGTGAGGACACGCCGAGACACCCATGGCAGTGAGGACACGCCGAGACACCCATGGCAGTGAGGACACGCCGAGACACCCATGGCAGTGAGGACCCATGCCAGTGAGGAGACCTCGAGACACCAATGGCAGTGAGGACTCGCCGGGACACCCATGGCAGTGAGGACACGCCGGGACGCCCATGGCAGCGAGGACACGCCGAGACACCCATGGCAGTGAGGACACGCCGGGACACCCATGGCAGTGAGGACACGCCGAGACACCCATGGCAGTGAGGACACGCCGATACATCCATGGCAGCGAGGACACGCCGAGACACCCATGGCAGTGAGGACACGCCGAGACACCCATGGCAGTGAAGACACGCCGAGACACCCATGGCAGTGAGGACACGCCGAGACACCCATGGCAGTGAGGACACGCCGAGACACCCATGGCAGTGAGGACACGCCGATACACCCATGGCAGTGAGGACACGCCGAGACACCCATGACAGTGAGGACACGTCGAGACACCCATGGTAGTGAGGACACGCCGAGACACCCATGGCAGCGAGGACACGCCGAAACACCCATGGCAGTGAGGACCCATGCCAGTGAGGACACCCCGAGACACCCATGGCAGTGAGGACACGCCGGGACACCCATGGCAGCGAGGACACGCCGAAACACCCATGGCAGTGAAGACACGCCGAGACACCCATGGCAGTGAGGACACGCCGGGACGCCCATGGCAGTGAGGACACGCCGATATACCCATGGTAGTGAGGAAACGTCGAGACACCCATGGCAGTGAGGACACGCCGAGACACCCATGGTAGTGAGGACACGCCGAGACACCCATGGCAGTGAGGACACGCCGAGACACCCATGGCAGTGAGGACACGCCGAGACACCCATGGCAGTGAGGACACGCCGTGACACCCATGGCAGCGAGGACACGCCGAGACACCCATGGCAGTGAGGACCCATGCCAGTGAGGACACCCCGAGACACCCATGGCAGTGAGGACACCCCGAGACACCCATGGCACTGAGGACACGCCGAGACACCCATGGCAGTGAGGACACGCCGAGACACCCATGGCACTGAGGACACGCCGTGACACCCATGGCAGCGAGGACACGCCGAGACACCCATGGCAGTGAGGACCCATGACAGTGAGGACACCCCGAGACACCCATGGCAGTGAGGACACCCCGAGACACCCATGGCAGTGAGGACACGCCGAGACACCCATGGTAGTGAGAACCCATGCCAGCGAGGACACATTCGCTGACGGCGGAGCGCGAAATGCACCGCACAAAATCAGTTGCAACATGCTATGCTTTTCCGGATGACATGCCATTAGCCAATGAACCCTTGGACATGAACCCAGGTATCCCTCTGTCTCCGGCCCGAGGTGAACCTGCTCTTTTTGTGGTGGTGTTCACAGTTATGATCCCATTGCGAAAATTATTGGCACGTCGATGCGCAGCTTCTGGGCAAATGGTACTGGGAAGAATTTCAACCATCCTTAGCCCTCACCGAGGCGGCCGGCAAATCACCTTCGACAAGCAGGATGGGGAGGCAGGCTCTCCAAAGCATCCTCCAGCCTTCGATCTACACGAGCTAATATATAAGGTAGAACACGGCTCGGAAGATCTGGTCATGGAGCGCCAGACGCATACCTTACCTTTGCATTTTGACTGACAATGTTGTAACCAGAGGTCATATTAGGTCAATATATGGACCTCGATATACGGACCGCAATACATACGAACCTCAATATATACGGACCTAAATATACGAACCTCAATATACGGAACTCAATGTACGCATTTCGTGCTCCGCACTTCTCGGAAGTATTTGCATGCAGAACCATTTGTCCCCCAATAATTTTCTATATGCTCCGCCCCCGGTCTCTGACTTTTCAAAACACTCAGTTTTGTGTCGACAAACACGCAATACAAGGATCGTCTTCCATCTTGCAGTGCCCAAGTCTGCATATATAATATTACGATAGTGGAAAGCATTTGGCATTGAAAGATAGCCAAACAACCATATTATTATCAAGTGTGATTATTTTTTTATCTTCAATTATGTCCATAACGTTATTTCAAATAGCGGGTTTGTTTCAACAAACACGACAAGAACATGGTAAGCTTCGGCATGGTAATGCGGAAGTCCGCATCTAGTTTGGACTATTTTCCAATTATATATTATCACTGATAGGGAGCCAAGTAGATGCATCGCTAAACGGCAGGATGGTTGTTTCTATTGTGGATTTAGCATCTGATAAAAGTTGTGTTGACAAATACAACATACCAAGACAAGCTTCCATTATATAGTGGCCAAGTGCGCATCTAATTTGGATGGCATGCCGATGCTTGTGGTACTGTGAGATGGCTAAGCATCTATATTATTGTCCAAAATGATGTTAAAAAAATAACATTCCTCTGGCTTAACACGCGCCCTGGAGGGCCTCTGAAAATTACGCGCACTGGAGAGGGGGGGGGGGGGGGCAGATTCCGCCCCCTAAGATCTCGGCTCCTATTATAGCTAGAGTAACGAAATTCTCAGGGTACATGGGTATGGTAGTGAACCCTAGTGTGTACACATTTCATGACCTTAGGTCAACATGGTTAAGGTCAAATGAGGTCACATATGTCATATTTGGCTTATTTTGCGTGGCTTGGCTTAACATGGTTATGGATCACTGCGATTGTGTTTAAATGCTCCAAAATGGGCATCAATGATGTTTCGGACATAGCTAATGATGCAATACAGATGATAAATCTGGCATTTGACCTCAGGTCACTTATATATCAGCACTTTATCGGGTCAGTTACCGGTTCCAGTTACCGGGACCGGGCCGCCCGCCAGCCCGGCGCAATAGGCTTCACGAAGAAAGAGCTGAAATGCATGAATGAAGTATGGAAACGCTTCATGTTCACAAGGTTCACAATTACAAAATCAAAAGTTTTCAGTAGAGAGCAACATGCAAAAAGACATGAATCACATGACTGTCATGTGCGTTCATGACAACCTTCCAGTTGAACAAGTTTGGTTCCATTAACCTGCCATGAACTTGACCTGAGTTGACCTCGGTGACCTAGCATGATCTTGAAACAACATAACATAACAATAGACATCAAACAAGTCGCTAGTATTGCCATGAACACTTCGCTTATGCCGATATACGGGAAGCGCATCAGCGTCGATTTTTGTGGTCTGTCGCTAAGATTTTTTTTGACGGCCTCTAACTCCAAAAAAATTTCGGCCGATTTTCGTTTTTCTTATTTTAAGCGACGCGCCGGACATTTCTAAGCAGGTACACAAAGCATGGTGTATATCGACCGGTAAAATCGGGAGTTATATACGAAAAATCGGAGGGGTGGGCGGATTTCCCCCCTCCAGTGCGCGTGTTAACCCACCGGCAAGCATTTCATCAAGAGACCGTAGAAGTACCAACAAAGTCCTGGTGGTGAAACCAAATGTTCGCCAAGTTAAATCGGTGTGCATCTTGAGCCGCGCATCGTCCAAATAGGAAAGAAATCAAAAGGTCTCCAAAAGCGCGGATTTGTTTTTTGTTTTCAAATGGTGCGTGGCTAATCGAACTATGCCTTGGCTTAGCGTGAGGACCAAGTCTTTCGGGGGAGAATCACATCAACCAGCATGTACCGGTCAGCGTCGACCCATTGCTCATGGCAGAATTACTAGTGTGTGTTCATCTCATCATCATCCTCGTTCTCCACCAATTCCAAAAGGGATATCACATTCTGGTGTGATGGTGTTTAGGCCAGATGAAATGGTCGTCGATCCTCATGCGGACCTGTCCTCTATTAGCCACTGGCTGGGGCTGGTCATGTATCCTCCCGTGTCCACTGTCTGATCTGGCGGTGGTGGTAGTCTGTCTGGCTGGAGCTGGCCATGCATTCTCTCATGTCCACTATGTGATGTGGCAGTGGCGGAAGACTATCTGGGGCCTTTGTTAGGGCCTTGTGACAGGTCAAGCACAGCGGGGTTCCTCTGTATATGCGTGCAAATCTTTCACCGCTTCCTTTAATGCATGCGACACGCCTTGAACGGTGTGCGATACCTTGGCTTTATGGCGCTGAATTGGATAGAGACAGTAATCTCTCATGATTAGAAATTACAAATCAACGCTCAGTTGCGCCAGGTAACCTGCCGGCAGTCACATGTCCCCCCCCCCAACGTGAAGCACCTGGAAAGATGACGGTCGGTCTTCCTTCTCCCGACCCGTATATCGTGGCCCCCGGTTTATCACGACTATTACGCGGGTTTTATAATAGCGTCATCTTATCAAAGGTAAGAAAGCTAATCAGCCCATGCAAAATATCCTTTAGAAGAGCCAATGTTCCGTGTGATGTACTTCAGGTTACCCGAGATGCCATATTTATAACGTATTTGCTACAGGCCACCAACCTGTAAGCATACCCTACTTTTTATCTCCCCTTGGCTGGGTCAGGTGACAGCACGGTGATTTCAGAAAATTGGCTTCCATGTCTCGTGGAAGAGCTCTTTGATATCCTTTATCTTGATGTGAAATACATCTGGAACGTAATATCAACTGTGGCTAAATCGATGCACATGCTTCAGTGACGAAGTACAGAATATGGTTACAGCAAACAAACAAAAATAATACAGTGATAGAAAATATCCAACTCCAAAAATTCGCACATACGAAGATCACTTCTCAAAGCGTACTACGAAACACGAAATTCGAAAATATTCACTTCCATTATGTGAAGGTCAGATCAGCTTGATGTAGCAGGTGAAAACTCGAAAACTTCAAAATCAAACCAGCTATGTTCTTCAATTTAATGCCAACTCCGCAAGGTACAATTTTCAACTAATTAAATCATATTCCTCGGATATGTAAGTCGCTAAACATCAGGGGCACAGACAGGATTTTCTTAAACTGGCCGGACAAAAATGTCATGACACAAAGACTGATTTATGCGCGCGATGCAAGCCAAACATGTCTGGTTTGCATGGTGTAAATCTCAAAATTTAGCGTTTGAACTAGTGTATTTTGTATTTTCAAGGAGGGAGGGAGAGGGGGTCGAGCCCCGGTACCCCTGACTGCACCTCTGCTAAGCATAAAAATGTCCCGAATCTCACGGAAATGCCAGAGGCTACAACTCAGCGACTGCTGATCTGATCGGGCTTGAACTGGCACAGTTCGAACCAAAGCATTAAATAACCGTACATACATATTTATATCAAATTAGAACAAAGCCACTGCCACTGGCAGTGGCAGCGGCTCCGCTGGGCACCGTCGAGCAGTATCGTAACAACATTTCAACATTGGTCTGAATAGTGATCACACCATTACAGACGAACAGTAGCAACTTCGAAGCATTCGGACAAAAACGTGCATGGAATGACCAAATATGCTGACGCAGTCTCATGAGGTTTCATTACATGTTGATCACCTCACGTTCCAGCTACACAATACTGCTAGAGATATATTTTTGATTCCCAGACATTTTAAGCATTTGTATCACACATTTTTTATTCACCAATTCCCATCAAAATCTCATCCTTGAGTAAAACCAACCGATAAACCTTGCATTGTCACACTTGGCCATGTTTGAGATAGGATCAATCAGAAATTTTGTATGCAAATAGTGTTCACAACAGCTGATTGTCGTTTTAGCAGGACTAAAAAGAAATTCTTGTCCTGAATTTTTGTCATCCCGAACATTATCTCTTCCAGGAAATTGTTTCTCGTTCCTTGCGGGCAGAATGCTGGCTTTAAAATGTCTTCAAATTTCTTGGTCTGTGATAAACATGCCAGAAGCTCACTGTCAAATACAAAGCGCACAAACTGGTCTGATGTCAACAACAGTTATAAAGAAGGCTATCCACCCTGCACTGCCCGCAGTGTTCCTCTCCAAATCCATGATTCATAAACATAAATCCAACCGAGGAAGTGTTAGAACGTACCATAGGATCAAGAAGTCATGCGACCAAAGCTTCCGACACGACCTTCTCTCACGTGCAATGTAATGACGGCTGAATAATAGCTGCTGAAGCACATTTCTACCCAGGTGGGTATCAATGATCAAAATGCTTAATTATTCGGACTCACTCTGGGTAAAAAGCGAAAAATATTTTAGCCAGTACTTCGACCTTTATTCACTGGTCTTCTAAAGGGCTATGAACTAAATGAGACAACACAAAATATCCAGCTAGCAAGTCAATCACATGAGAAAGCCTAAAGAAAGGTGGACCGCTGTCAGAAGAAGAAGATACAGCAGAATAAGAAGGAGGGAAGAGCAGAAGCAAGGGGAAGATGGAAGCAGTGGGAAAAAGAAGACAGCAGAGTGAGTCCGAGTTCGCTTTACCCAGAGTGAGTCCGAATAATTAAGCATTTTGATCATCGTCTGAATAATAATTTAACTGCTCATGCCTCCCACAATTCTTCGGAAATGTTGGTTGTTACACGAGACCCCAATAAGAAGCATTCTCTAATTGCAATAACAATGCAGAGGGTAGGTTAGGAGCACCTGCTTATTATCAAGTGTGATTATTTTTTTATCTTCAATTATGTCCATAACGTTATTTCAAATAGCGGGTTTGTTTCAACAAACACGACAAGAACATGGTAAGCTTCGGCATGGTAATGCGGAAGTCCGCATCTAGTTTGGACTATTTTCCAATTATATATTATCACTGATAGGGAGCCAAGTAGATGCATCGCTAAACGGCAGGATGGTTGTTTCTATTGTGGATTTAGCATCTGATAAAAGTTGTGTTGACAAATACAACATACCAAGACAAGCTTCCATTATATAGTGACCAAGTGCGCATCTAATTTGGATGGCATGCCGATGCTTGTGGTACTGTGAGATGGCTAAGCATCTATATTATTGTCCAAAATGATGTTAAAAAAATAACATTCCTCTGGCTTAACACGCGCCCTGGAGGGCCTCTGAAAATTACGCGCACTGGAGAGGGGTGGGGGGGCAGATTCCGCCCCCTAAGATCTCGGCTCCTATTATAGCTAGAGTAACGAAATTCTCAGGGTACATGGGTATGGTAGTGAACCCTAGTGTGTACACATTTCATGACCTTAGGTCAACATGGTTAAGGTCAAATGAGGTCACATATGTCATATTTGGCTTATTTTGCGTGGCTTGGCTTAACATGGTTATGGATCACTGCGATTGTGTTTAAATGCTCCAAAATGGGCATCAATGATGTTTCGGACATAGCTAATGATGCAATACAGATGATAAATCTGGCATTTGACCTCAGGTCACTTATATATCAGCACTTTATCGGGTCAGTTACCGGTTCCAGTTACCGGGACCGGGCCGCCCGCCAGCCCGGCGCAATAGGCTTCACGAAGAAAGAGCTGAAATGCATGAATGAAGTATGGAAACGCTTCATGTTCACAAGGTTCACAATTACAAAATCAAAAGTTTTCAGTAGAGAGCAACATGCAAAAAGACATGAATCACATGACTGTCATGTGCGTTCATGACAACCTTCCAGTTGAACAAGTTTGGTTCCATTAACCTGCCATGAACTTGACCTGAGTTGACCTCGGTGACCTAGCATGATCTTGAAACAACATAACATAACAATAGACATCAAACAAGTCGCTAGTATTGCCATGAACACTTCGCTTATGCCGATATACGGGAAGCGCATCAGCGTCGATTTTTGTGGTCTGTCGCTAAGATTTTTTTTTGACGGCCTCTAACTCCAAAAAAATTTCGGCCGATTTTCGTTTTTCTTATTTTAAGCGACGCGCCGGACATTTCTAAGCAGGTACACAAAGCATGGTGTATATCGACCGGTAAAATCGGGAGTTATATACGAAAAATCGGAGGGGTGGGCGGATTTCCCCCCCCCCCCTCCAGTGCGCGTGTTAACCCACCGGCAAGCATTTCATCAAGAGACCGTAGAAGTACCAACAAAGTCCTGGTGGTGAAACCAAATGTTCGCCAAGTTAAATCGGTGTGCATCTTGAGCCGCGCATCGTCCAAATAGGAAAGAAATCAAAAGGTCTCCAAAAGCGCGGATTTGTTTTTTGTTTTCAAATGGTGCGTGGCTAATCGAACTATGCCTTGGCTTAGCGTGAGGACCAAGTCTTTCGGGGGAGAATCACATCAACCAGCATGTACCGGTCAGCGTCGACCCATTGCTCATGGCAGAATTACTAGTGTGTGTTCATCTCATCATCATCCTCGTTCTCCACCAATTCCAAAAGGGATATCACATTCTGGTGTGATGGTGTTTAGGCCAGATGAAATGGTCGTCGATCCTCATGCGGACCTGTCCTCTATTAGCCACTGGCTGGGGCTGGTCATGTATCCTCCCGTGTCCACTGTCTGATCTGGCGGTGGTGGTAGTCTGTCTGGCTGGAGCTGGCCATGCATTCTCTCATGTCCACTATGTGATGTGGCAGTGGCGGAAGACTATCTGGGGCCTTTGTTAGGGCCTTGTGACAGGTCAAGCACAGCGGGGTTCCTCTGTATATGCGTGCAAATCTTTCACCGCTTCCTTTAATGCATGCGACACGCCTTGAACGGTGTGCGATACCTTGGCTTTATGGCGCTGAATTGGATAGAGACAGTAATCTCTCATGATTAGAAATTACAAATCAACGCTCAGTTGCGCCAGGTAACCTGCCGGCAGTCACATGTCCCCCCCCAACGTGAAGCACCTGGAAAGATGACGGTCGGTCTTCCTTCTCCCGACCCGTATATCGTGGCCCCCGGTTTATCACGACTATTACGCGGGTTTTATAATAGCGTCATCTTATCAAAGGTAAGAAAGCTAATCAGCCCATGCAAAATATCCTTTAGAAGAGCCAATGTTCCGTGTGATGTACTTCAGGTTACCCGAGATGCCATATTTATAACGTATTTGCTACAGGCCACCAACCTGTAAGCATACCCTACTTTTTATCTCCCCCTTGGCTGGGTCAGGTGACAGCACGGTGATTTCAGAAAATTGGCTTCCATGTCTCGTGGAAGAGCTCTTTGATATCCTTTATCTTGATGTGAAATACATCTGGAACGTAATATCAACTGTGGCTAAATCGATGCACATGCTTCAGTGACGAAGTACAGAATATGGTTACAGCAAACAAACAAAAATAATACAGTAATAGAAAATATCCAACTCCAAAAATTCGCACATACGAAGATCACTTCTCAAAGCGTACTACGAAACACGAAATTCGAAAATATTCACTTCCATTATGTGAAGGTCAGATCAGCTTGATGTAGCAGGTGAAAACTCGAAAACTTCAAAATCCAACCAGCTATGTTCTTCAATTTAATGCCAACTCCGCAAGGTACAATTTTCAACTAATTAAATCATATTCCTCGGATATGTAAGTCGCTAAACATCAGGGGCACAGACAGGATTTTCTTAAACTGGCCGGACAAAAATGTCATGACACAAAGACTGATTTATGCGCGCGATGCAAGCCAAACATGTCT
This sequence comes from Ashinkailepas kermadecensis, assembly GCA_034440615.1. Taxonomy (NCBI): domain Eukaryota; kingdom Metazoa; phylum Arthropoda; class Thecostraca; family Neolepadidae; genus Ashinkailepas; species Ashinkailepas kermadecensis. The sequence goes on from JAOTOM010004967.1 coordinate 480,109, forward strand.
GGTTTGCAAGGCGTAAATCTCAAAATGTATCGTTTGAACTAGTGTATTTTGTATTTTCAAGGAGGGAGGGAGAGGGGGTCGAGCCCCGGTACCCTTGACTGCACCTCTGCTAAGCATAAAAATGTCCCGAATCTCACGGAAATGCCAGAGGCTACAACTCAGCGACTGCTGATCTGATCGGGCTTGAACTGGCACAGTTCGAACCAAAGCATTAAATAACCGTACATACGTATTTATATCAAATTAGAACAAAGCCACTGCCACTGTCAGTGGCAGTGGCTCCGCCGGCCACCGTCGAGCAGTATCGTAACAACATTTCAACATTGGTCTGAATAGTGATCACACCATTACAGACGAACAGTAGCAACTTCGAAGCATTCTGACAAAAACGTGCATGGAATGACCAAATATGCTGACGCAGTCTCATGAGGTTTCATTACATGTTGATCACCTCACGTTCCAGCTACACAATACTGCTAGAGATATATTTTTTATTCCCAGACATTTTAAGCATTTGTATCACACATTTTTCATTCACCAATTCCCATCAAAATCTCATCCTTGAGTAAAACCAACCGATAAACCTTGCATTGTCACACTTGGCCATGTTTGAGATAGGATCAATCAGAAATTTTGTATGCAAATAGTGTTCACAACAGCTGATTGTCGTTTTAGCAGGACTAAAAGAAATTCTTGTCCTGAATTTTTGTCATCCCGAACATTATCTCTTCCAGGAAATTGTTTCTCGTTCCTTGCGGGCAGAATGCTGGCTTTAAAATGTCTTCAAATTTCTTGGTCTGTGATAAACATGCCAGAAGCTCACTGTCAAATACAAAGCGCACAAACTGGTCTGATGTCAACAACAGTTATAAAGAAGGCTATCCACCCTGCACTGCCCGCAGTGTTCCTCTCCAAATCCATGATTCATAAACATAAATCCAACCGAGGAAGTGTTAGAACGTACCATAGGATCAAGAAGTCATGCGACCAAAGCTTCCGACACGACCTTCTCCTCACGTGCAATGTAATGACGGCTGAATAATAGCTGCTGAAGCACATTTCTACCCAGGTGGGTATCAATGATCAAAATGCTTAATTATTCGGACTCACTCTGGGTAAAGCGAAAAATATTTTAGCCAGTACTTCGACCTTTATTCACTGGTCTTCTAAAGGGCTATGAACTAAATGAGACAACACAAAATATCCAGCTAGCAAGTCAATCACATGAGAAAGCCTAAAGAAAGGTGGACCGCTGTCAGAAGAAGAAGATACAGCAGAATAAGAAGGAGGGAAGAGCAGAAGCAAGGGGAAGATGGAAGCAGTGGGAAAAAAGAAGACAGCAGAGTGAGTCCGAGTTCGCTTTACCCAGAGTGAGTCCGAATAATTAAGCATTTTGATCATCGTCTGAATAATAATTTAACTGCTCATGCCTCCCACAATTCTTCGGAAATGTTGGTTGTTACACGAGACCCCAATAGAAGCATTCTCTAATTGCAATAACAATGCAGAGGGTAGGTTGGGAGCACCTGCTGTGTAGAGGAAATAAATATATATGTATGATGGCATAACACTGTCAGTCACATTAACAAAATAAGTAAATTTAATTGGACTCACCAGTGAGAGAGAATGCCAACTCATATATTTCAACATAGGATAACAACCTCCCTAGTTCGGGTAGTAACAGATCCGCGCCGAGAAGAAGCACCGAAGTCCATGCAGAGCGGCCGTCGCTGCCACCAGCCGGCCACCCGTCTGGACAGGCAGCCCGTCCGAGTCGGCCCTCAGCTCGGCAGAAGCTAGCAGCCCGTCTGAGTCGGCCCTCAGCCCGGCAGAAGCCAGCAGCCCGTCGGAGTCGGTCCTTAGCCCGGCAGAGGCCAGCAGCCTGGCAGAGGCAAGCAGCCCGGCCAGCAGCGAAAAAAAAAGCGGCAGCTGTCTCATCTGGAGCTGAACTTACAGAGCGACCAACAGTAATCTGGCCAATGAAGAATGAGACCAGATCATTCAGACCCTCACGATTTCGCTCCACACGTGATGTACTGCCAAGCTGACTCAGTATCGGTGAGGGCGCTGCTGACCTTCCTGTCCACCGTCGTCATGTGGAGGCTGTAGGAGACGCCTGCTGAACCTGTACCCACCAGCTACAGCTCGGCTATCGACTCCATTAGTCGAGTCTCTTCAGCCGCTTGGCTGTCGGTCTCTGTGGTGACCTGCAGTGAGGTGGGACGACAGCACCTCGGCGAGATGGGTGCACGACAGCACCACACGATGTCACCTGGCAGTCGTCACCGAATGCGGAGGAGCCACGGACGTGGCGCACAGGTGGTCGTCCCGGCCCAGTCGAACCTGCTTCAGCCGGCTCCGACCGGATGGCGGATGCTCCGCCACGCCGCACTTGCACAGCAGACTGAGGTGTTGGGCCGGAGCCTGACCTCCGGTGTCGACGATGTGCGACGCCGCCTCGAGCAGTTGGCGCATGGGTCCTGCGGTTGCGTGGCCCATCAACGTCTGCAGCTACGTCTGCAGCTACGTCTGCAGCTACGCCGCAGAAACGCCAACGCTGGCATGGTCCGGCAGTAGGGCGATGGCCGCCGGCGGCGGCAGACAGGTGACCTGCGCCGTCGCGACTCTTGTGTGGAAGGTAGCGGCGAATATTTTCTGCTTTGCCGACAGCTGGAGCTGAGTGTGTTTTGCCTTCGTCAGGTCGAGGTCGCCAGTCAGAGCCAGGACCTCCTCTAATGGTCAGGCCTGTGGGCTGAGCCACCAGGTGGCCACCGGCTGGACGACAATCGGTCCTTGGCTGAGGTATCAAGCTCCCTCGACTAATATGGCCCGTTGTCGATGCCCATCCTGGTGGAACATGCAGCGGCGGCGAGCAGTTCGCTCCGGTGTCCTCCTTCAGAGAAAGGCAGCAAAGGGCTCAGCACTTGGCTATGGAAACTAGGAACATGATTGCTGGACCTAGGAGATAAAAACACTCCACTACATCAGCGGAAGCGCACCTAGAAACTATTCCATTGTCGTTAGATCCTGAAAAAGACCGATCGTGTCTCGCACCTTTTCTCATTTAATGCAATCTTGGAGATGGCTTTGATCTCGACTTCGTCCGCTCCGGCAAAAAAAAGCTGACTTTTTCAATTAAAGCTGGCCGAACTGAGCTGTTGGCCCGTTTTCATGTCGTTAAGTTATACCGTTGACTTTGTCTGCTTCACTTCCACCTCGACCTGAGCCGGCGGAGGCCGGCGGAGGCCGCATACTGAGCCGGCGGAGGCCGCAAACTGCGCCGGCGGAGGCCGGCGCAGTATGCGGCACTGTCAGGCCCAAGCGTGTCCAGCCAGGTCGAGTTGGGCTCAATTTCTGCAGCTCCTGAATCCGGAACACAATGCAAGAATACGGTAGCTTAAGTGAGAGAATGTAGCCACCTGTAGACGCTAGATGTTTTGATATATCTAGATGTTTTGGGGCGTAATTACGAGATGTTGTCAATACATGGTCCATATCGTCAGCATTGTGCATTGCGAGTCTACGTTCGCAATATGAAATGTATTCAATTTCCTGGTAACCGTAGCGTCTGAATCCACTATCATGCATTCTAAATACACATCACTTGACCTCAGTGTCCGACGCCGACAAGGGTTAACCTTTTGCGAATTACGACAGCCGTGGCAGGACATTCACCGGAAAGTTGAACTTCGCGACTGGTTTGTGAACCCATACGTGCACTTGCAGGCATATGAATGTCATGAGCGAAACATTCAGGCACTTCCGCGTGGCAAAGTGCATAATTTGTGAAAACCATGAAAGTCAATACATGAGAGAATATTGCTGTTTGTGACTACGGTATATATCATTACGATCATGGTTAGCTGAAGCGCGCAGTTGCTGCCTTTTCGTCAACCCCGTGCATTGTGTTATCATCGGTCGTGTTTATATTACCTGTACCTGGGAATTGTTCTGGTGGGGTGGTCACATTACAACGCAACCGCATCACACTATTTTACAGATATGTAAAAAGTAATTGTGGCAAGAATATCATCGAGGACCATTTTATCTAAGTCGTTAAAATTTCAAGTAAATATCAGGTCGGGTCACGGCGACATGTAACACAATGCAAAAGCATCCGCATCATGGGCACTTCTGAAATTTTAGTGAAATTATTTGGAAGCAAGGTGACCGCATCGGAGCAGGCTGTAGAAACATTGCATGCTGATGTTGCGCCCCAAGGTGTGCATGCTAGTAAGGTCATGCAATATCAAAGCCCACGATTAAAGATCAATACTAAAAATCGTGGAAAGGTTTTCTCTCTCGAAACTTGTCAAAGCCTTGATTTTGACCTTGGCACCATATATTACGTCACCAAACGGAATCTATTACAACCCTAGTAAACATAAAACTTCGTCATCAGTTCCCCCAAAACTGATCTCGAACTCACTCCACAATCCTAGTCCTGGTATGTGCCATGATATTAGCTGAAGCCTTCGTTACACGTATCACTCATATTATATCCCAAAACTGCATTTGTGTCATGCACCAGCTTGATCTCGAATCTACGGAAGTGACCACGTGACTGATACCACATCAACACTAACCCAATTCACTTGACCTATAAAAAAAACAACCAGAAGAGATGTACAGAAATGTGCCGAGTAGCTCTGCAATTTCACGAGTGGGGCGAGGCCTTTGCTGCATTTGCAAACACTGGGCAGTTTGCTGCATCTTCTGCCTGGCCTTGAACAGAAGCTCGTGAAGTTGGGTCGAATAGTTATCCCGGCACGGTGAATGGAGAGAAATGCAGCAGCGCTTCAAGAAACCGACAGCTATCGCCCGGTGTACCACCAGCGGTCTTTTGACAATCTCTGGTGTTTATCTAGTCATTTCCAGGATCGCTTGCTATCAGCATGCGCCTTGACAGCACTGGCGTGGGATATTGTCTGGCATTAGCACGCGTGAGCTACCGTCTTGTCGAGGAATGACGGCTATAGAGGGCTGCCACAGGCAAATAAATCGGTCTTGTGCGACGCAACGGTGCCCTTCGAATTCCTACCAGGAAGCCTTGCATTTCCGCTGCCACATACCGGAACTTATCATCGGAAGTGGACGTATCCTAGAGTGTTGGATCTGGCGACAGATAGGCACGTGGTCCGTGACAGGTAGCGACGAACAGCGAAGCCGTCCAGTTCGCAATGGCGGCCTGAGTTATTTTCCTCAGCATTTGGAGCCTCTTTGGCTGGAAGCTGGTAAACCGACGCCAGGAAATCGTACATTGCGTCGCAGGAAGGAAAAGAGCATCTAAACGTTCAGTCTGCTCAGCCGTTGCTCAGAATGTAATGCATCATTGCTCATTCACTAAAAAGTGCACTTTTTGATATAACCACAAACAGTAATAAATTGCAGGTTTTCCACTGATACATTGCATTGCATTTCCCAGATTTACCTGCAGTGATCGGGATCTGGTATCGGGTAATTATAGATAATGCATGCAAAGCATGTCAATGCTAAATATGGAAGTTGTTCTCTGCAAAACTGACCTTTGCGTGAACGAATGGTCTTATCTGGATTGCTTTGAGCTACACTGGTGGCGCAGAAGGTAAGGGAAAACTCGCCCTCATTTGACCTGGTTGAGTTGTTGAACAGACACCATTGTTGACAATTAAATACTTTCCATATGGGTTTAATTAAGATAACGTCGAATAACCGGACAAACAAGTTGAGAAATGCTTAGTTGATGGACTCTGACAATCTAAACGATACCAAATTACAGTTGAGAGTGGTTGATGGGTTTCAACTGTCGGGGTCGCACCAAGTTGGAATGACAAATGCAAAAGACCATGCATAAGCTAAGAATCTATGCAAAATTATACCACGCAAAAATGATATTTGACCTGATGCTCCTGACAAACTCCTTTCCCAACTTGACTAGCAAAAAAGAAGTCAATTCCTTTAAATTTGCTAAAGCTTTCTGGAGTTTTCTTCTCCTCTCCACAAACGATACTTAGCGACACGATATTGAGCAGTTTCAGCTCTGTAGCCTGCGACGGTCGACTGAGCGCGTCGCAGAAGGACCAGGAGGCATGGCCCGACCGTCTGTGACTGCTCCTATACTAAACTGGCCAGCAGTAGAGAAGCAACTACTGACGGTCGGGACCATGGTCGCTGTCCAAGGTCCTTCTGCAACGCACTTAGATGGCTATCACAGGTTCGGAGTTCAAATTACGCCAGATGTCATCTCCCACTCGCAATTATTGAAGGAAGGAGTAAATTCCAGACAGCTGACGCAATCCCAAGGGAAGCGATTCTTTCCTAACCCAATTGGGAAAAAGCTTCCATCAGGTCAAATAAATGGGGTCGCATAATGACAACAGTTGGATATTAGGGGGACAGAGGTATTTGCACATATTCGTGTTCTTGACGCTCACGTTGAACAGCGCCGTGACTTATACACCAGTGCCCTATTCGTATGGTGCCAGCATTACACAGTAGTTTGATTGATTTCAATTAATCATTCCATCGTTCTGTCAAAGGATGTAGGCGTGGTATCTACCAACGCCGCAGGTGCAAATGCGCTCAAAGTAGTCACGAGATAGATGATGTGAACGAGGCCAACCTGCACCTTATGCATGCGATAAATTCACATCAGGTCGAAGCATAAGGTGCTTCGAAATTTATCATGTTTTTTTTTAAAAATATTTTCCCGGATGAAATAACTGCGAAGGTAGCAAAGTATCATAATTGCGAAAATTCATCCATCTTTATGAAAATAACAAATGCTTTTCTTCTTTGCATCGTGAAATATGAATTGAAACGGCTCCAGTACTTCCTTTCCCACCCACAAGATTGTACGGGCAGCAACTTCCTGGTTAGTTATTGAGGTTTAAGGGCGCCTCAGCTTGATTGGTAATGCCGGGCCCAATGCTCGGCACGTGGATTCCAAGACGCTGAATCATGAAGTTAGCCGAACAAAAGTTAACCACCAAGAATTGCATGGTTTGATTTCAGTTGGTCTGAGAAACACAGAATAGCCCACACATGTTCAAAAATAGTTAATAACCGTCATTAGAAACAGCATGGTACCAGAAATCATGACATATTATCATTCATTAGCATCTTTTGCTACACCATTCCAGGCTTTCATTTCGGAAACCATTAATGTTATCTGAAAGCTTTAACTCTTTTCGTATCTTTTCCCCACCAGCGTTACGTCGTGACTATGCCGCTCAACCAGTGAACATGGTATTTCAGCCAGTGCTAGGAGATGCGCAATCTCTTGATGCACAACTTTGAATATATAGATGCACAGATGCACAGATGCACAGATGAACAGGTGCATGGATGTCCAGATGCACAGATGCATAAACGCGCACACATCTACAGCATGTACATTTGATACATCTGTGCACATATGCATATGCATATATGCACAGATGCATATATACGCAGATGCACAGATGCACAATTTTGAATGCGTTAATTCAGTGAAGAAGTTACCACAAACCGAATGCACTCTTAATTACGGTGATCTGATCACTACTTCCCGAGACTGAAGGGGATTCCCAGCACAGAAATTTGAAGACATGACCACACATGAATGGGCTGAGATAATAGCCATTATTTATTATATCATATTATATTATTTTAAGAGCCATAATAGCCACACACACACACACACACACACACACACACACACACACACACACACACACACACACACACACACACACACACACACATATTTATATATATATATGCATTTATATATACATCCGCTCTCTGCTTCTCACCCTGCATCCGCTCTTCCGCTCTCTGCTTCTCACCCTGACCCGACCCGAGGATGATGAATGCCAAAGCATTGTCCAAGTTTACACCTTTATCTATTTCCATATCTTCGCCTGCGTCTCTTGGACGAACGTCAAGCGTACTTTTACTATGACACGGTTGATCCTTTGTTGTTGTTTCTCTTTCTTGTTGGACTTTGTGGCCACTCGACGCCGGAGTAGTTATCGCACAATGCCCCAAATCGACGTGGCCATCCGCCAGCTTCCAATCTTAGAGGATCGGCTGATTATGAAAGCATGCCGACAATGGCAGCAATACAGGATAACACCACGGAAACTATTAGCGTGAACATTCTTGGCCGCCAAATCGTGGCCGGATTTTGCCAACGCCTGACTCAGTTTTCCCATATAATAGAGACTGATTGCATTTGAGGGTGCATCCTTCCACACAGCTCATCTTCTCCCAGAAGATGTCTGAGCGCACATGCAGTTAAAAGAACTCATTTAGTAGTTGCTGATCCATCTGCTCGCTCTGATATTTTTCATCTTTTCTCGTTTTTGTTCCTGATATATTATGAACTATCCATCCCACCACTTCGAACGATGAGGAGCAGAGTTTGCTAATATGAACATTACCACCAGCGCGATGTACGTCGGATACCTCCAGGTAGTGTGTGTCTACCGATAAGTTTCGACGATACGTGGATCTCAACCCGCCACTCCGACATCGCTCCCTGCCGAGAGCGGGTCGGGTCATTAGACCGCCCGGCCGCGCACATCGCTGCCTACCAAGAGCGGATATGGTCATTCGACCGTCCGGCCCCACTCACATCGCTCCCTGCCGAGAGCGGGTCCGGTCACTGGACCGCCCGGCCGCGCACATCCCAATCGAGTCCATTTGTTACAATATACATTTATATATTTAATGCAATCCAGTCTATTGAGTTGGTGTGGCACGGCGCTCACCAGTGCTGCCCCCTGGGGAGGAAGGCGTGCCCTTGGACGCCGCACCGGCCGACGCCTGGAATGTACGTGGAAATTGAAGGCCGCGGCCGCGTACCATGTTTATCGTGGAGACCGTGCCGGTGAAGTTTCGCACAGCCATAGCGTGCCGCCATCAGAAGCCGCTCACCCGTCGGAAGTTGGCGTAAGATAGCCTCAGGCTACGTCAGCAGGTTGTGCCAGTGAAACGCCCCTGAGCTCTACCCGGAAGCTTGCAGTATTCAGTCATGGAGGCAAGTCCCACATGACCTTGGTGATGGGCGCATAGCTTGAACTGGGCGTGCGAATCACGGCAGAGCTGTGTGCATATGTGCATGGAAACATTTCAAGCCGCAGTCTGACGGACAGCAGAATCTGCTCACCATTGCTCGCTTGTGGATATATAGGTACAAATAATTGTTCGCTTGTGTATGTTCTCACAAGGATTTACCACCCGACGCTGGCTGGGCTGGCTGATCGGCTGGAGGTCAATTTACATCACTCAAGGTGATGAAAAACTTGTGCCATCCAGAAAAAAAATGTGTGCAGTGTAAAAATTCAAACTGCGATGGATACCTCACCATCAGATGCAGGCGGACTGGACAGGCTTAGTGTGTTCCCATCGTCACCTGCTTCAGCTCAGGATACTGTCAAGGGTAGGGGCGGTGCCACCAATTTCTTCTGGGGCACAAACGTTTCTCCAATGAGGCTTCTCAGTCCGTCGTGACCTCCTCAAACACGAATAACATCCCTCCATCATTGAGTTTTCAGACAGCACGATACCGTCTTTTTCCCAGCTTCGGGACTTCTTGTGTACTCCATAGGCCTTCTGTTATGGACGAAAAACCTGACCTGTCACCTCCACAAAGAACACTGGACCTAATGTCATCCTATCAAGTATTGGGAACTATTCATGACCTCCAGGGTACTATTGTCGAGACTAATGGGCCTCCTCGCCTTGACCTCTATTTAGCATGATGGGGCTCGTTGTGGGATGTTGGGGAGTCTTTCGGCGATCTCTAATGGCACTCTGTGAAGACTTAGAGGACGCTTGGCCAGGACCTCTAGACAATGTTCGTGCCTCCGGTTGAGAACTGGGGTCTTTTCGGAGGAAAAGACCAAGACTCACGGGTTCCTTGGCCAGGGACCGTCTGTCGGATGAAGAGGCCTTTTGTGAGCTCTAGTGGCCACCTATCAATACTATTTGGCCTTCTGGATTTTCAATTTTTGAATGATTTTAGCCATTAAAAAAGAACTTTATGAGGGGAATGGATGCGTTTGACACAGGTGTTTCCGACATCCTCCTATCATCCGTTGCGTCGATTTTACTCTCCTGGTGCTTCCTGTCAAGCCTCAGACCTTGCTGCCCAAGATTACATCATGGCGCCTCCAGACAATTACTCAGGATTTGTTTTCGAAAGCTGTAGGGCCTCCTATCAAGCGTCCTTCCCGATGGCCTCCAAACAGCAACAGGATGGTCTCCTGTCGGGCTCTGGGGGATTTTCATGTGCACTAATGACCCGTCAAGACTAAGAGCCTCTTGATCTGGAACCTCCGAAATACACGATGGGCTTTCTGTTGCACTGTGTCTTTTCGTGGTCTTTGGAGACCTGCATCCCGACATTTCTGGGGACTTTTCTAGAGCTCTAGGAGCACCTTCAATACTAGTGGACCTCCCAAGCTAGAGTCTCTGGACTGCATGATGTCTCCGGACCTGTGTCTCCGGACAGCAGGCTGTCCTCCTTTGCAAGCTTTGTGCCCACTGAAGTTCCAGGTGGGGGACGAACGGTATGTGTGTCCCACGTTTCACGATCGTTCCCTTGATCTCCACTCCGGTGGTGTCCACGCGCCGTGGTGACGTAACACGCACACTTTTGCTGTTTTTGCTATGGGATGGAATCTTGTATTCGCCTCAAAAGCATTGCGATTGATCACTACGTCGCTCTACTGTCAACTCCCTGCAATGAACTAATGACGCATTTGCTACGTTCGCGGCTTTCTCTCCAAGGGAGCAAACGGTTGGCATATCGTTGTCACCGTCTTGGTTTGTTAACATATTTGTCTTTTCCCCTTTATTAGTATGTTTGTGCCGTGAGTGCTCAGCATTGTGCGTGCATCACATCGGCGTTGACCAAGCTTCCGGGTCCTGTGATACCTGCTGCTCTGAATTTTCTGTTGAAAAAGCTCGTTCGACGTGACATCGGCTGACAAAACCAGCAACGAAAAACGCAGACTCGGATTAGAAACAACTAACTAACGAGGTCGTTTGTCTTCATTAGTGGCTGCTCTAGCATATTCTGATAAATTGATGCTTGAAACTTGAAACAAAATCACCACAAATCGAAGTGGCAGAAGCCCGGAAGGCGGGAAAAACTTTGTTCACCCCAGTCTTTGCCCAGTCGGCTCGCTACTCCTCTGCCCGGTGGGCTCTTCACTGTACACACACATAGGTTTTCAACTGCAGGGCACGTCAGGAGTCAGATGGCTCCATTTCCGAAAACTCACGGCCGTACTCAAAGTGTAAGAAGGAAGGCATGCTCACCAAATCTTTGTCGCTCTCCATTTCGATGTAATCATAGCAAATAGCAAATATACAGCATCGAGTCTGGCGGCAGAATGGTTTTCAGTCAGGTTCTATTCATCCATACTTGTAAAAATCTGGGAGGGGAGTGCTGGATCTGGTTTCTGCTTTCTGATTTCTCCTTCGTTCTTGGGTTGAATTTTGGCTGCGACAGTGAACTGTTGTCAGTCTGGATCGATATTTTGTGTTGTTCATTTTTAGTCGTGACAGGCATGCTGTTGCATTGTTTTCGCCAAGCAACATCCTGTATGGGTTGGGCAGAAAGGTATGTGCATGAACGATGATCTTGCGCTAGAATAAACATGATAACACCCGCAGTGCGGGATGGCCAATTTCTCCGCACGGTTTTTCTGCGAAAACTCCTCGACCATTCAATACATCGCCTTGGAGTTTAGCATTCTTTCTGACAATTGATGAGCGTATATTGTGTAAAAAGTGGCGTTCTAGTTTGAATTTCGGGGCTATAGCATGTCCCCCAGCTCACAGCCCGCCCCAATGCGGTTTTAGGTGTGCATTGAAGCATTTGTCAAGACCAACCTGTGCAAGACGCAGCACAAGTGGTGAAGGACAAGTGCATAGACAATGAGCATGCAAACATTCTAAGTACCAAAATGTGACCCTGTGTCAGGGCACCAGGTCACACAGATTATTAAAGTAGAATTGGTGTCTTCGTGCAATACATTGCAGCTAATGAATATTTTACAACATATAAATGCTATGTAATAACAGATTAGCCCTCTAAAAATATTACAGATTTGAAGTCATTATCAAGTGCGGCTATTGAGACGTAAAACGTTCCAGTGGTACACTCATCCAAGACGCCCTGCCCTGGAGGCTGAATTAGCGACTATTGTCAAGTAAAATAGCTAAGCGGTATTTGGTCGGCTATTTAAGTTATCATGCTATCAGGTTCATTACATTCGATGGCAATATGTTTGATTTTTTACAAGATATTTGAACATCTTGGCGCTTTTATGAAACATTGTGGATTTTTCCTCATAAATTCCAAATATATTACCTTAGAAACATTTCGTTTTACTTTGGTCCACTCCTTACGCCTTCCTGAGCACCATCTGTTCGAAGACAGTCATTTTGAAAAGCTCATTACACATTTCCAGGTACATGACCTTGACCGGGTCGGTAACCTTGACCATTGCATGTGTCAGTGTGTCAGGCCAAGTCCTCAGTTCGCATAGCATCATTTATACAACACCACAAAATTACGTTTGTTTCAAAACCAGAGTCCGAAACTACACCAAAGGCCAGGCGATTGACTAGCGAGTCCATCCTCCAGTACAAACTTGCAGGTCCGACCTACACCATGCCACTTTGCGAGCACATTCCTTGACGAACGTTCGCAACGTCGCTTCTCTTTCAATTACGAAGTTTTTAATTTCGACTTTTGATAACATCGAGAACACAAAAGATAAGGTCATGTACACATGCATTTTGATGACCCCGTCCCACCCTACAAAGTTCTATGTCATGTCACTCTCCATAAGAATGTCGCACGAAATATTTTCATGTTCGCTCAGCTCAAGCAGCTGCGTCCATTCTGCTTCACCTGCATGCCGTTCTTGTTTTGCTCAGAGCATCCTACCGCAAATATACAATTACCACATCCTTGCCAGACTCGTTCTCTTTTCAGTCGCCTAATAGGCAGACGACATACCCAAGAAGTTGCAATCGGCCACCACCGCGCCGTGCCGGCAAATGACCAAGCTGCGTGCTCGTTTTTGTTGGTGACTTAGCACATGGAGTTCCGAAATACTAGTAGCGAAGATTGGAGAGCCCCTGCGGCGCCGTTCCGAGTGGCGCACTACCCGAGCGTGGCGCACTACCCGTGACTAAGTGGCGCACTACCCGAGCGCCTGCACGGTCGATACACACAGGCGTCTGACGCTCGTTAGGCGGTGGCACGTCGTCGACACGGTTTGGGGAGGGGGGGATTATCGGGTGCGCTCACAGGTTCGGTGCACGGCAGCCTGCAGAAGCGTCTGCGAAGCCGCTCGGTGACACTCACCGCCGGTGATGTCGATCTGGCTTCGCAAGGCCGACATGAGACAGACGAGCGACACTCACCGCCGGTGATGTCGATCTGGCTTCGCAAGGCCGACATGAGACGGACGAGCGACACTCACCGCCGGCGATGTCGATCTGGCTTCGCACGGCCGACATGAGACAGACGAGCGACACTCACCGCCGGCGATGTCGATCTGGCTTCGCAAGGCCGACATGAGACGGACGAGCGACACTCACCGCCGGCGATGTCGATCTGGCTTCGCACGGCCGACATGAGACGGACGAGCGACACTCACCGCCGGCGATGTCGATCTGGCTTCGCACGGCCGACATGAGACGGACGAGCGACACTCACCGCCGGCGATGTCGATCTGGCTTCGCACGGCCGACATGAGACGGACGAGCGACACTCACCGCCGGTGATGTCGATCTGGCTTCGCACGGCCGACATGAGACAGACGAGCGACACTCACCGCCGGCGATGTCGATCTGGCTTCGCACGGCCGACATGAGACGGACGAGCGACACTCACCGCCGGCGATGTCGATCTGGCTTCGCACGGCCGACATGAGACAGACGAGCGACACTCACCGCCGGCGATGTCGATCTGGCTTCGCAAGGCCGACATGAGACGGACGAGCGACACTCACCGCCGGTGATGTCGATCTGGCTTCGCACGGCCGACATGAGACAGACGAGCGACACCAGCGACGCACTTCCGGCCAACATGGTAGCCGCGCGGAGCCGAGGTGCGTCAGTTGCCGCGGTTCGGTCGCAGGTCAGTTGTCCAGGTCAGCTACCAACTCGCACACAGCCGTCCGGATGTCCGGCTTCGTCGCTGGTCGTCTGAAACGAGACAGGCAGATTGGCATTGATTGACAGATATTGATCGCAGGTTCCGACCGAATCATGCACCATCACTGGTGACGTGGCCTGGTGCCTCCTGGGATCAGGCCCGTCCTCCAGAACTCCCTGGTCGACTGTTGAAACATTTCCGTTCGAAAGTTTCAAGACGACAGCCCTGCTGAAATTATGTCGTTCACATTCCTAGTTTGGTAAAACGTGTGGATAATTTCAGACGTGTGTAGGAACAACGGCAGTGCCCTTTGACACTCCTGATGTTTAGCATGGAATTTGCTGACATCGATTTCAAATAATTACCTTGAAAGTCCTCCTATCGGTGCACAAGTTAGTAATATAAAAACTGAGAACTAAGCAGGATTTGTTTGGGCAAAATAATATAAATATCTTTTTCTGATGCAGCCTCGTCCCTTGGCCTCATCTCCTCCCCCTTTTGGATTGGATTCGGGGAGCCGTCCTTCTATCCTGGGATAGCGAGGACATGTTCGCTCCCCCCCTCCGTCCACCCCCACCACGGCACAACGCCCATACAGCTTACAATTTGAAAACTCTAGCGTTAGTTAACGAGACAGTCCACACGAGTCCTGTAGTCTAATCTATCGGTATTGACTTGCCGTCCATTTGTAAGCAACGTGGGCAGATTCGGGTATCTAAAACTGGGTTGCTGCTAGATATTACAGTTTTCCATTAGAACATCAACCATCGCCTGGCCAAGGGGAGGGATCTTCTCGAGCCCTCCCCCCCTCCTCCTTTAGGTATTACGTGATGGTGCCAGAATGAGTAGACGCAGACACAACATTTTCAGCAGCTTATTGTGCATCTGTTGTGCGTATTTTGGAACAATTCCAAGTACAGGTAACCAAAGGTTATTTACCTGGAAAAGGTCAAAGGAAGTGATGTTTCGAAATATTTAAAGTGCTGCTCAATCAGGGTAGTTGCAACATATAAGCACCAAACTCAGAGCATGCTGTCCTTTTATCATGACGAGCAAGCTCCTATCTGGCAAAGTTAATTAAGATCAGGGCTACCGACCGGCGGTCAAGTAAACTTCCGCGTATTTTTTTCGGTATTCAGTGTAGAAAAGCTCAATTTGGGGATACTTTATCATGTCGAAATTGATAAAGAGTAAAAAGAAGCATTCTGGGTTAATTTATGTGTCAAAGGTCAATGACATCAGGTCAGGTCACTTGTCATGTATATTCTACACAATGCCACCTTATAAGAATGTTGCTGTTCCTCGCCAAATGATATCTGAATTCGGTTTCAGCGCTGACTAGGTCGTGCGACATGACAGTTGATGACAAACGAATGACCTAAGGTGACCTGACCTCGTGCAAGCTGACCTGATTTGACTTTATTTTATCTTTCTTTGGAATTACTTCCCAAGCAGTGCACACGAAACGGAAGGCCGAATAGATCGGTTTATCAATTTGCGCGTCTTTCCAGCGTGACCTGGAGTCAGGTCACAAAGTCAGAAGCTGGACAGTTTACAAAGATGTTTCAGTATAATATCAGTACTCCTTGGAACACAATTTAAGACTTCAAAAGTAGTCTTCCGGACATATTCAAGCTTGAACTTACTTTACCTGACCATATGGCATGACCTGACCTGATCTTATAACTTGTTCTTTGTCAATCAGATACAAATATTTTGCTTGAATGGTCCGGTTCGAAGGACTCGAGACTCACACCCACACACACCTGCACACCCACTCACACACACACACACATACACACACATGCTGTTCAGCATTTCATTCTAGCTTACGTAGATCGGAGGTTAGATGGGGGCTTTCAAGAGCCCCACTGCCCGGCGAAGGTGGATTTGCCTGCTGGCCCAGCGAAGGTTAATTGGACACATACGTGAGTCACGCAGTTTAACTTGGATATTTACTTTGCTCTTTGGGCACGTTTCAACTTGAAATATGTGCATTAATCAGAGATGGCAAATACAACGACCGAGAACCAGCTTGGAAGGACCGCTGTAGGTCAACAGATTTTATCAAACGAATTTCGTGATGCATGCCGGGCTGTCGACCTGCTTTTGGTAAGCCCATTGTAAAATATCAGGTCCGACCAACGTCATCGACACAAATAGTAAACAGCCATAGTAATCATCATCTGGTTACGATCATCATCATGGCTTTTGGGTGAACCTAGAGGTGGAGCGTCGTGCCCTGAATTGGGAAAACAAGGTCCCATAGGCGGAGCGGCGGGCCTTCGGGGTGGATCTGAAAGTGGAGCGGCGCGCCTTGATGGTCCGCCGACCATAGACTGTCGGCGGTCGATGATTCTCAGTAAATTGTCACGGCTTCACCAGTTCCGGAGTTGGCAGCACGCCATTGCTTGGTACATTGACAACGAGGAGCAACGATCCGCGTGCATATATTTCCAATGTTTTAATGCTATAACGTGGCGTCTACGTCACAATAGTAAATACGTCACAGCTCGGCACCAATACAAACATGGCGGGCGGCCTGCACGGCAGGATACCGATAACATTAACCTGCCGTGCGATTAGTATGCCCGGCAGTCGATATGGTAAAGAACACTGCGACTAGCAATTACCAAGGCAAACGGACAAGACAGGAAGGTGTTTCCCAGAAGTCCCTCACGAACCAAAACATAGCTGTGCATGCCGTACGGAAACTAACGGCATGAACAGCGGCACGACCATGACTAACGGCGGCATGACTAACGGCACGACCAACGGCATGACCAACGGCATGACCAACGGCATGACCAACGGCATGACCAACGGCATGACGCCGTCGAGCGTCTCGTTCTCTCCCCTTTTGAATGCCCGCACGGAACACAGAGAGGTCACGCTCTTGGCCCATGAACTGCTGCCACCAAAGACGCACGGGACGTCGCGGTGTTTGGCCTCAGTTGCCAACACGATGCGGTGATGCGTGGCTGGGCTTCACACTCCACGCGGCTCCTGATTCACGACTACCACTCGACAAATGCCTCGAGGCGCCATGGCCGCCAGCACTCCACGGGACGAGGCCAGAATCACGGCGACAGATGGGCAAAAGTCCGCCGGATTGTCGCGAAGATCGATCCCTCGAGCCCACCAGCATTGGCAGGATTATACGATAAATGTGGCGCGCTTATACACACAAACAATACACACAAACGACCAGTAATACACACAAACGACCAGTAAAATGCAATAGGAGAAAAACGGTAGGCAACGGAGACGTAAAGCTAAGCACATAATGCGGATAAGTAAATCAATAAATTAAACACAAAAACAGAGAGTAGGAGCAATAACTACAATTGCATGATTAATTGAGCACCACCAAATAGTAGTTGCCTCTACTGTTACCTGTCCCGTGTACTCAAATAAATGACGTGAAAATGAAAAAGGTATCCAATGCACGCCAGGTTAAATTGCCTGCACATGCCATTATTGCTTCCAAAATATGCATGAAGTACATTGATGCTGAGATCTAGCAGGACAGCTCAGATCTAAAGAGATAGCTCAGATCTAGCAGAACAGTTCAAATCTAGAGAGATCGCTTAGATCTAGCAGAACATAATTGGAATCTAGAGGAAAGAGGAAGATCGAAAGATTCCATCATTATCGGATGCATGAGTCTGCTCATGCCAGCATTGGCGAAGTAGTCCGGCAGCAAGCTTCCCAAGTCCCATGGTAAGTTTACTACCCATCCCCGCACAGAGACGTGCCTTAAATTGCCGCGCAGAGAAGGATTGACGTTCAGCAAAACGTAACTACGGCTTTTATTGTTTGTCACTGTTGCGCCAGAATAACAAAATCTGGCAAAGTCGGTTCATTATTCTACCGTAGCTGTGATACTGTTGCCTTAGTTCCCATCGTGAAAAAATAGAAATACATCTTAACAGAATGCGCATGCTGCGGATGAAGATACATAGAAGATGTTTATATTCCATAGCAGTTAAATCATTGTCTTTTGTAACTATTTTATTGTTGTTTTCTGGATTAGAACTTGACGCAACCTGTTGCCTTGGGTCTTCAAGAGAACCTATATTTCTATGCGTGACGATGGCGTGGCTGTCGTGGTAGCTTGGTCGTGTTTCGAGCAATGTACGGATCACGCCAGCGTCCTGCTGCAGCGCCCTGCTGCAGCGCCCTGCTGCAGCGCCCTGCTGCAGCGCCGCAGCTTTGCCGGCTTCTGGCGGCGGCAGCCAGGCAGTACATTGTGGCCAGGATGCTGTACAAGTACAGTGACCGACGACGTGACGTCATCTGATGACGTTGCCATGGCACCGACCACCCGCGGTGCCACCGGCACAAGTGGGTGTACCCTCTTGGCAGTTCTGTGGCCGGCGGAAATTTGCATAGTGACGTCATCTGATGACGTTGCCATGGCACCGACCACCCGCGGTGCCACCGGCACAAGTGGGTGTACCCTGTTGGCAGTTCTGTGGCCGGCGGCAATTTGCATAGTGACATCGGCGTAACGTATCGGTGGCGAAAACACCAATCGGCTTCCTGTGCCCGGCCACAACGTTGGGTGGACATTGAGGAGCACGCAAGGACAAAAATGGTGCGCAGGTTTCAAAACAACTTGAAAAGTGGCGCATAGTTTTCTGTGGCCATTTATTTCAGTCAAGTAATGTTCCAACTGCACTTGAGTGCTCAGGTTAAAGGGAATGAATGCAATTTTTGTCTGGCTAGTCCAGAAGGGAATTCAATATACTGGTAGTGATCGGATTAAAGAGCAAAGTACGAAAATGAAGGGCAATGCTCAGCGTGAAAGAAAAGGGGCCATATTACAATGATGTGTACTCATTACTTGCTTTGTAGCATGCGCGCTACCTCACCCAGTGGTGCTCCCCATCCTGCTAAACACTACGGAGCTGTTGCAATAACTTTTATGCGTAACCGGAAACATCATGTCCCATCTCTCTCTGCGGACCATTACCGTGACGTACCGTGATATACAGTGATGTGCACAGATGCAATTGCGACGCAACAAGTAGTTGGGTGGATGAAGCGACGAAATAAAATGCTGTCCCATCGTGCGAGAAATAAACATGAGACCAGCGCGCGAGGGTTTTCGCTTTATTTTTTCATTTCCGAATGTGAGGGAACCGCAAACGTAGCAAGCAACTTGGAACCGTTAATACACTTGTCGCTATCGGAATGAAGATAGGTATTCACTTTCATATCACAAAGTTACCACTGAAATGGCTCGTGTGTTGGTCAAAGCCTCTAATGGTGCCTGATGGACCACTGGAGTTTCAGGAACCCTAAAATTAACCGAATAGCACGGCTTTCAGCGGAATGAATTCCATGGTGCGATTTGGGCTGGTGGAGAGAGTCAGTCTATATCGAAAACACGAGTGTTGATTTCTGAAAATAATTGGGGGTGGGGGGGCAAAATACATGAAGGTAATGGGCAGGATGGAATGGATTGGGGGCACACTCCATTGGGCTCCATGTTAATAGTTGACATTATTGGGGGTGGGGGCAAAGCCAACATTGAGGGGCACTTGTCCCCTCAACATTATATCAATAACAACACCCCTGATCTAAACCAATTTACCATCAGAAAAAAAACGGTTGGTTCCCTGCAATATGGCTGCAGTGAACTTAGCAAGTCGAACAAACGGCATGTACCACCACTGTGAACGATTGCGTCACTAATTTGCATATTATTTCCAAAAGTTGTACATTTTCTTTGTGAAGCGACCTCTTCAGTGTCGGCTTGGTTACCGACGTGCACACCCATGCCAACAGCTGAGTACCTGTGTGTACCTCTTCAGTGTCGGCTTGGTTACCGACGTGCACACCCATGCCAACAGCTGAGTACCTGCGTGTGCATTGCGCAAAGTATATTCGGTAATATTCACCATCCTATCATAAATCCAGAGTGGAGCGGATACGAACAAGGACGTAGATGTCCTCCACCCCACCCCCGGCCGTAGTCTCAATGCCACTGCGACACAGGGCCGTCAAGACCCACATCTGCCGTCGAAGGTGCCCCCCTCCCGCCTGAGGAGATTACTTCACCCACGGCCAGCTGCTGGTGAATACAGCCCCTTGTAATTATGCGTGCACCGTTTTATGGCTGCTGTTTCACTGAATATATTCAACCTCAGCTAAGAGAAAATCATGTTGGTGGTGCTGCGGTCGGTGCAGCACGTATTTCCTTACATCACCCATCCCCAAGCCAGGAATTAAATTCATCCGCCTAACGAACTCTTGCAACCTGCATCGCCACTGATGAAGGGCGCTGGCATGATTCAATAGCGATGCCGTAGGAAGACACGTGACAATGTGGAACAAGAACTCGCAACCCAAAGGTAATATTGTCATTTTTCTGGTATGGCAAAAGCTGAAAGGAGAGCAAGAGGACAGAGGATGACATGCAAATAACTGCTGCCGTGGGATATTGCACATTTGAGGGCAGTGGCATTGGTCCTTGACATGTGATGAGCCTAAGCTCATAATGTTAACTGTCTTGATATGGTGTCACCCGGAGCTATACTGCTGCAGAAGTGGTGGATCAATACAATACATATTTACTTTGCATATCCGGGTTCAATGCGGCTGATTGGTTTTCATGTCACCATATCGGATGTATATATAGATATATATATATATATATATATATATATATATATATATATATATATATAAATATATATATATATGTATGTATACATACATATATATATATATATATATATATATATATATATATATATATATACATACATATATATATATATATATATATATATATATATATATATATATATATATATATATAGATATAGATATATATATATAGATATATATACATATATATATATATATGTATATATACATACATATATAGATACATATATATACATAATATATATATATATATATATATATATATATATATATATATATATATATATATATATCTATATATATATATATATATATATATATGCACATATGTATATATATATATATATATATATATATATATACATATATATATATATATATATATATATATATATATATATATATATATATATATATCAGATACTGAGAAATAATGGGTGCAGAAATTCTGATTTCAATGCCGTTGTGCATACGATGCTAAATAACTACATATCCAAAATGTACAGCCATAACAGATGAATTAGTGGTATTCTGCAAGAATACACTGACTTCAGCATGAAAGGCCGATGAAGAAGTCATCCGTAACACAGTGATGCGAAATTGCGAGTTTTTCCGACCATAACTAAAATATTCGCCTTGCAATGGGTGATTCCAGGACAAATCGCCAAGGCACGCTCACCACATCCCAGGACAAATCGCCAAGGCACGCTCACCACATCCCAGGACAAATCGCCAAGGCACGCTCACCACATCCCCTCCGATTTTGCTAAAATGGGTTCATGTGGTTATCGATGGCCCAGATTACGATTCTGAGATTGTAAAAAAGTTTTCTAGGTCTGAAGGGTTATGAGTTATTCATCATCTAAGTCTTAAGGTCACTGAAAGGTTAATGAATATATTTTTTTATTTGTAATGGTAACAATTATCATACCAAACATATACATCTTTTGAAAGAGGCAGACCTTGTCCAATGGAACAAAAATTGTTGTGGTTTACTGGGATCAACATTAAGTTATGTTAAATCGTGACCTTTTGCTGATCTCGTGACCTTTTGAAAAATGTCCGACCTTGATTTTTTTCACCGAACATTGCCCCATCATTTGTCGGTTTGTTGGCGTCATTAAAACATATATAATACACTAAATACTCTAAATACCCTTAATAAAATACCTTTTATGATACTAGTTTCTTTTTTTTATAACACGCGCTCCATAATGGGTCAATGAGATGAATTGGCAGGGCTTTACCTGACCTCCAGACGGTATTAATGTCCGTGACAATGAACATAGCCGATATGGGTGCCGTTCAAGGCTGTTCGCTCATAGAACACGACGATGATATTCCGAATTATGTCAGAAGTCAGATAAGTCATATCTGGGTCAGTGGCCTGACCTCGAAAAAGTGGCTTTGTTTGCACTGAAGAATATGACCGATATAGGCTTCATTTTAATGGACTCTTCACAGAGAACAAGATATTCATTAATGTAAATGCGTCAGAGGTCACAGAGGTATACATGGATCAGTGACCTGACTTAAAAGTTAATGTTTTATGTGCATTATTGAATGTATTTAGTATGCGTGTCATTGAGAACAGTTTGTTCAGGGAGCACGACAGTTTTAAAACCCGTTATGTGGCGTCACAGAGGTCGCATAAGCATGCACGCTGACCTAACCTTGAAATGACGATTGAAACAAAATCCGTGCTATGAAATACCGCGTTGGTTTTTCCGAAGTTATTTAAGTGGAATCCTTCCATTTCTTCAGGAATGGCTCGTCATCACCAACGCATTTCAGTTAGAGCACATTGAGCTAAAAGCTAATCATAACATAGCAGGTATATATGTACATCATGTGCATGATCCTCGAAGGTTCAACACAACACTATTTGAGGCAGGGTCATGCGTGTCAGCTACGGACGCGGCGTACACGGTTGTCGATATCCGGAGATATAACATTAGCTCTACTATCATGCTTTCATTCTATCTAACGGCACAAGGCGTTGAAGTCTCTCCATGCTCTTCAAGATAATCGATTCACGTAACCGAGCTGCAGATTTATCGGCCACACGACACATTTCGGACGCTGAGACAAATAAAACTTAATCTTATTGCTGATGCTAGACGCATAGTTTTCAAGGAATGCCGAAGGTTTACCCATTTAATGGCTGTTGGAGACTGGCACGATATGCCGCTTAGTCGACCCACAAATACTATCGCACGCATTTTTGCCGTACGTGGTTGCCAAAACAAAATCCACTCACGTCTGACGCTCCAATCTTCTGGTGGACACAAATATTTGGAAAGTTATGGTTCTTTTTATTTTTCCTAGCTCAACCATCGGAGAAGAAGTAGACGTTCTTCAGTTCTGAATGCATCTGCCGAATGCAGGGAATCAACACAGACTGGACCGCTGCCGTCGCAGCCGTGCTTTGTGTTGGAGAACTAGACCAAGCAAAAAGTTTTGTATGAATCGCTGGTGCATAGCGCTAATGGAAGAAGACTGCGTTGGAAGAAGAGTGTGTTGGAAGTTATCCCAATGAAAACTTTGTTCCGCACACCGGATGACGAATGAAAAAATCGGCAAAAAGGCACCGACCACGACCGCCTCACGGTCAGATAGTCACGCAGCTGCCTAAAGTACTGCGATTGCGCCTCGGCGATACAGTGCGCTGCATCGCCCAGCTGACGCGTCACCACTGCAGTGGTGACGCGTCAGCTTCGATGCTGCATCACGAAGCGTAGAATCATGCTCATCGGCCGGAAGCACAAGGTCAATCAACGTGCAACGATCAACAGATGACACACAGACGCTATGAGTGCCTCGCCGTCGGCTAGCACGCAATGGTGAGGGCTCAAACTCGCATAGGTTGAAAATCCGATGGCAAGGCTGTTATTCCCTTCATAAAAAGCAATGCATGATTCGCGAAGATTGCCCAAAAGTAGCTTTAAGTAGCTAAAAGCTTTTGCGTTGCACATTTCGTGCCCTCTATGCTTCGGTTTCAGAACCCCGCCCACCAGGGCACAACCTACTAATGTCGTCGGACTCGTAAAATTAAACCACTTTCCTGTTCAATTTCTTTTCAGGGTCGTGCATGGCCGCGGCGGCTTCAACCAACATCTAAAATTACTTCATAAAATGGTAACGACGGAGGGACGATAACTCCTGGCCCACGCGTTGACAGGACCAACCACTCGAGAAGATCAGGCCGTGACCTGCAAACATTGCAAACCGTGATAACGTTGAGAAAATACAAACAAATTATTCAAATATGACCTATGTGACCTTTCATGAAACGTTAATGGAATTTGATCTCTGTGCTCCATTACGGATTTGGCTTCAAAAAGACATACGTTATTTCATGAGATGGACGATTGATTGTGCACCCATCAGCTAAAAACGAGAATATCAAAATCAGATATTTTAAAAGGTCACGAGGTCAATGGAACGTCACGAAGTCACGAGGTAAAATGTTGACTTCACAAGTCCACATTTATTTTGTATTGCATTGGACATATCTTCAGCTTTTAACTTACATATAGGTGTTTGGGAAACTGATTGCTTCAACTAAAACGAACAAAACAGATTTTCTTAATAAATATTAACTCTAAATACACTTTATCCGTGACCTCAACATTCTTTTAACTAAAAGCGCTTAGCGATGCATTTGCAGGAGCCCCCTCCCCCCAAAAAAAACACTTGCGGAATCAGCATAACATCGTCCCTACATGAAATATCCTGACATCCAACACCACTTTACTTGCACGATGCAACGACCACAGAGGACACACAGCACTAAAAACACTGTACATTTGGCGCTCCTCACCTATCTTCAACATACAGACCAAGCAGCTGACACAACTCCAACTGCATGACAGAGTTATGGTGTAGTGACGAACCATATGGGGGGAAGGGAGTCATTGTTGTCTGAAATGGAAATGGGACTATAAGTGGAAATGGAAGTTCTTCTTCTGTGTACTTCAATAAGTAGAACGTTGTATATCGTGGAGATATTTCTCAACCTGTTCAATGTTTTGTGGAGCTGTATGCATCGAATAATCATCCAACCTTCAAACGACCCAAGTGGATTGAAACGTCGGAATCAATGTTAACATTTGGCGCAATATTGTGTTGCATAGACATTCAGCATGTAACCGTAAAACGATCCGAGCATACGAATACACACAGGCGAAATTTACGAAAGCCGAATATGCTGTCGTATTTAACCAAGCATATATACATATATATATATATATATATATATATATATATATATATATATATATATATATATATATATATATTAATGCAAGACCCAGAGGGTTCCCGAGTCGATGGAGAGTGTCTCTGGGCGGACGGAGGGGTTCCGTGTTGATGGAAGGCTCCCGGGCTGACTTGATCAGCCTGGGATCCAACACGACCCGGAGCCCCCTCTGTCGGCCTGGAGGCCTTTCAGGTTGGCCCGGACCTGGGCCTTCGGCAGCCCGTATAAATCTATTTGCCAACTCCGAGGCCCTCTTCATCGGCCCCGGACCATCTCCATGACCCCGAAGCCCCTCACGTCGGCTCAGGGGCCCTTCAATTGTCGGCATTGAGGCCCTATCCGATCGCCCGAATGCCAACTGCAGCGATAAACTTATTGTGCGCTTTGTCACGGACCATGATAGAACACAACGTGCTCAACGGCCCCCTTGGGCCCACTCGGGGCCAAGGGGGCATGATACCATGTCCCTTGTATACGCCACTGACATGCATGAAAGCATCATAGTGAATCAGCATGTGACTTATAATAATAATAACTTAGACTTAACATTCTCGCTTAATGGTAAGGTACACACACACACACATATATATATATATATATATATATATATATATATATAGTGTATGCATGATTTATTTTGAAAGAAACAACAAACAGCACTGATAGCACTGATATTGTTCTATGTGGAGGCAGGGGCGTTGATTTCTGAAAATATTGGGTACAACACATAAAGGCAATGGGCTGACCCAAATGAACTGGGGGTGGGGGGGGGGAGCACTCCATAGGATGTCAAGCTAAAAGTTGAACAATTATTGGGGATACTTACAATTATGGGGGATACAAAGCCAATATTGAGGGGATACTTGCCACCCTCAAAAGAATATAAAACAACATTCATGTCTGGAGGAGTGGGGGGGAATTCCTACGCGGATGAAGGCAATGCGTGACAGTCCATTAACAATGACATGCACCAGTTGCCCACCGGCGATACTTGCGCATGTCCTCAGAGACATGCGTTATCATGATCATATTATCACACGATATTATCTCAGCCAGACCGGATGCACATTGCGCATGGCATTCTTGAATATTAACCCTCTGCATCTCTGGTGCGAGTACCGATTGCTGTGCAACACAAGATCCAATGTTTCTCCGGTGCCGATTGCTTTGGTGTATTTTCCACCCGCACTCCTTAAAATCCCGATGCCTTTCATGGTTCCCGTCATCTGCCCGATTCATAACTTCTGCATGCGGTTGAGAAGAATACGCATTTGACACACGCATGCATGCACTCGACTCTGTGAGCCAAATCCGTATTCAGCGTAAGAAAACGTACAGTTCAGCGGTGAATGCATACGGAGAGTAGGACATATTTATCCTGATCGCATCGGAGTCTTGGCACGTCAGATCTGGCCAAGTGGCGCTGCTGGACACATGTACGTCTTCCAGTTAGCCAGATGTCTCTGGAACTTCACAAGGACTGCTTTCGGAGAAGTTGGCTTAATTAGCCTGTCATAACCAGCACACCGCGTCGCATTGCTCATTGCCGTGCATACGACCCAGCAGAGCAGTGGCGCAGCTGTGGAGTGGACTGTGGTGTGGCAGTGGAGCGGGCTGCGGTGCAGCGGTGGAGCGGACTGTGATGCAGCTGTGGAGCGGAGCGGACGTGCCTTTGACCAGATGCCCGACACGTAGTGCGTGACAATTCATGTGAGTGTGTGTGTATGTGTGTGTGTGCGTGTGTGTGCACGCGTTTGTGCACAAGCCACGGGCAAGACAGCCACATGTCACAATGGCCGTACCGAAATTACACCCGGTAATATACTGCCCGACAATGTGACAGATAGGCTGTCCTATGCAAAGAGAATCCCTTAGACACAACCATTAAGGATGATGAGATCGTGGGTTGCTGATCACGGATGATGGAGATACCTTCCTACGTGAATATTTCCCAGATGGATGAGTAATCTCCGTAAAGTGCAATGCCATGTTGCACTCAGCCAGCCAGTGAACTCTCGAGTCGAGTCAAAAGTAATAAATTTATATAGTCGGGCATGAACAACTAAAACCGGGACTTGCGCCAAATTGAACTGAGATGACACGAAATTACCCTCAGAATGTAGCTGAGGTACACACAAATCAACCGATGTCATTTGATTTGGAAGCGTCAGTAGCTAATTAAGTAGACCAGGTCAAATATTTGCAGCTCACACCGCGTGTATAATGGCTTGCAAAACAATACGAGCAGCTTACTTCAGGTAAAACGTTTGGAGCTTGTAAATGTAAAATGGGCACTGCATTTAAATTCAGACAATGGACTGTCCCACCAAGAAAGTTGTGTCTAAAAAGCACCAAGGACCAATTTTGTCAGTGACGTTATTTGATTTTGAGGTGACGGGATCTGAGAACCGAATAAACATCAGCTGCCAATCATTTTCGCACTTTAATTGTAGCAACACGGGGAAATAGCGATCTATGCAGAAAGAGGTACCGAACATGGTGCCAGAAAATGCATCTGAATTCGGTCACCTGAAATAACCGACCACGTTTTGTTCAAGGGAGTAACCAAGAGGCCGAAGGAGGTAATATTCCCCCTGTAGTTCTGAGTGGCCCTTGCGGGCCTCTAGAACCTCCGCAGAACTCCTCCCTGGAGGAATTGGTGCCCAGAGGACCCGTCAATGGACAAAAATGTCATCATATCATACCTAAAAACATCAGAGGAAACTGATATTTTTAGGTAGTGCAGAGGGGTTCCAAAGTCACAATAGCTCATAGCAGGCTGCCGGCGCCTCCTGTTGCGCGAATCCTGGATAAGCCTTTGTCTCTGTTGGCTGTGTTTTGTTGTTGTTGAGGGACGTCATGACAACTGAAGGCGCTCTACTGCGCGTCGTTTTCTGGTGATAACGACAGATCCACGATGGAGGTAACACTCACAGTTAACACTCACAGAGTCAAGTTAGGTGTCTAGTCATGGAGGTAACACTCACACTTCCCTCGGATTGTGAGGAGCCAAGTTAGGTGTCTACTCGTGAAGGTAACACTCACACTTCCCTCGGATTGTAAGGAGTCAAATTAGGTGTCTAGTCATGGAGGTAACACCCACACTTCCCTCGGATTGAGAGGAGTCAAGTTAGGTGTCTAGTCATGGAGGTAACACTCACACTTCCCTCGGATTGTGAGGAGTCAAGTTAGGTGTCTAGTCGTGAAGGTAACACCCACGCTTCCCTCGGATTGTGAGGAGTTAGTTAGGTGTCTAGTCATGGAGGTAACACTCACACTTCCCTCGGATTGTGAGGAGTCAAGTTAGGTGTCTAGTCTTGGAGCTAACACTCACACTTCCCTCCGATTGTGAGGAGTCAAGTTATGTGTCTAGTCGTGGAGGTAACACTCACACTTCCCTCGGATTGTGAGGAGTCAAGTTAGGTGTCTAGTCGTGAAGGTAACACTCACACTTCCCTCAGATTGTGAGGAGCCAAGTTAGGTGTCTACTCGTGAAGGTAACACTCACACTTCCCTCGGATTGTGAGGAGTCAAGTTAGGTGTCTAATCATGAAGGTAACACTCACACTTCCCTCGGATTTGTGTCTAGTCATGGAGGTAACACTCACACTTCCCTCGGATTGTGAGGAGTCAAGTTAGGTGTCTAGTCGTGAAGGTAACACTCACACTTCCCTCGGATTGTGAGGAGCCAAGTTAGGTGTCTACTCGTGAAGGTAACACTCACACTTCCCTCGGATTGTGAGGAGTCAAGTTAGGTGTCTTGTCATGGAGGTAACACTCACACTTCCCTCGGATTGTGAGGAGTCAAGTTAGGTGTCTAGTCGTGAAGGTAACACTCACACTTCCCTCGGATTGGTGTCTAGTCATGGAGGTAACACTCACACTTCCCTCGGATTGTGAGGAGTCAAGTTAGGTGTCTAGTCGTGAAGTTAACACTCGCACTTCCCTCGGATTGTGAGGAGCCAAGTTAGGTGTCTACTCGTGAAGGTAACACTCACACTTCCCTCGGATTGTGAGGAGTCAAATTAGGTGTCTAGTCATGGAGGTAACACCCACACTTCCCTCGGATTGTGAGGAGTCAAATTAGGTGTCTAGTCATGGAGGTAACACTCACACTTCCCTCGGATTGTGAGGAGTCAAGTTAGGTGTCTAGTCGTGAAGGTAACACTCACACTTCCCTCGGATTGTGAGGAGCCAAGTTAGGTGTCTTCTCGTGAAGGTAACACTCACACTTCCCTCGGATTGTGAGGAGTCAAATTAGGTGTCTAGTCATGGAGGTAACACCCACACTTCCCTCGGATTGTGAGGAGTCAAATTAGGTGTCTAGTCATGGAGGTAACACCCACACTTCCCTCGGATTGTGAGGAGTCAAGTTAGGTGTCTAGTCATGGAGGTAACACTCACACTTCCCTCGGATTGTGAGGAGTCAAGTTAGGTGTCTAGTCATGGGGGTAACACCCACACTTCCCTCGGATTGTGAGGAGTCAAGTTAGTTGTCTAGTCATTGAGGTAGCACTCACACTTCCCTCGGATTGTGAGAAGTCAAGGTAGGTGTCTAGTCGTGGAGGTAACACTCAAACTTCCCTCGGATTGTGAGGAGTCAAGTTAGGTGTCTAGTCATGGAGGTAGCACTCACACTTCCATCGGATTGTCAGGAGTCAAGTTAGGTGTCTAGTCAATGGAGGTAACACTCACACTTCCCTCGGATTGTGAGGAGTCAAGTTAGGTGTCTAGTCGTGGAGGTAACATTCACACTTCCCTCGGATTGTGAGGAGTCAAATTAGGTGTCTAGTCATGGAGGTAACACTCACACTTCCCTCGGATTGTGAGGAGTTATAGTTAGGTGTCTAGTCGTGGAGGTAACACTCACACTTCCCTCGGATTGTGAGGAGTCAAGTTAGGTGTCTAGTCGTGGAGGTAACACTCACACTTCCCTCGGATTGTGAGGAGTCAAGTTATGTGTCTAGTCGTGGAGGTAACACTCACACTTCCCTCGGATTGTGAGGAGTCAAGTTAGGGGTCTAGTCGTGCCACGATTTCAAAAGTGAAACGATGTCCAGACTGCCATCCACGCAAAGTGAAACGATGTCCAGACTGCCATCCACGCAAGGGTGTTGTGAAGGTGGGATCAGGGGAGCACAGGCGCATTATTTTCAAAAATGTTGACAATTAATCCAAGTTAACTATTAACTTTAACCACTAAGTTCAGACGAGGCTGCAACCAGAAGTCTGCGACAGGGGGCTAATTGTTTTAGGGGTCCTATGCTCAAGCAGCCTCTCTAGCTTCGAGGGGCCCCTTCAGCGGCTGCTTCATGCAGCATCTCCAGCTCCTGTTCCAAGCAGGGCCTCGAAAACTCCCGGGCCTCCTCCATCCGGCTTCACTGAGTCTAAAATAGGCCCGAACGGAACGACAGGGTGGGGGAAGGGGTGCATAGCTCCATTAGCCCCACCCATCGATCAGCTACGGACATCGAGCGGTATGTGAAAATAAATCAGTTTTCAGATGAAAATAAATCAGTTTCTGTGTACGTACCCTCATCGCATACTCTGATCAACCAGCGTTTGCAGGGATTGAACGATGACGTCATCAGTGTCGTGACGACTGCACGGCTCCCATGTCGTCACAGCAGGCCAGCCATATGTGACGCAGGACGTGAACTGTGCCGATGTGCTACTGATGTGGATGCAGTTAATTGGCCGGTAATTAACTTCGTATCTAGATCCGGTAGACAGCTCACTATCGGATCCCTGCAGAGGTCTCCACGCGGAACGCGACGCCAGAACTCATTCACAGGGCAATTTTGACCGCTCATTTTCCATCAATGGCTACATTAGCCTCGTATCTCGAGTGAGTTAGTGAAGAATCTCTTCAGTGTATTTTGGGCGAACTTGGAGTAATTGGGCATGGGCATGCAACTTTGTAGGTGAGCTGTACAAAGACTTTCTCTGCTGGGGGGGGCTCGCGAGGTGGAGGGCTGACACAGATTCCATTCTTGAATATATAACGGAAGTGGGATGATTTCAAAGCTATTTTGATATACTGATATTTGCAGCACCGACATATTTATTCCTATATAATGTAAGAAAAAGGTATTTTAAAGCAGTTTTGTAATGCTTCATATCGATCTTATAGGTATATTGGCTAATATTGGTAAAACATGAAAACAGTGCAAGTATCCCATTACAAAACGTACGTAGTTAACGGGCTTCCTGGCGTCGTTTTCTCACGGGCAGTAGCTAGAGCTATTCGCATGCTGAGTGAGAGGAGGGCTACCGGCACATGCCAAGTTCGGTAAGCGCTACTCTATCCGGCTGGTGATCGTCCGGAGCATGGCAAAGGGACAATTTAGCTGTGAACACGGCCATCAGACAGCATCAGGGAGCACTTGCCACGAGGCTGACTGGCACGACACCAGGACACCCTCCGGACACCAACGGCCGACGGCGAGTCAAAGTGATCCGGAAGTATCTCCAGTGAAGCCTCCACCAGTCCCTGGCCGCCAGAGCTCTAATAATTGCCGGTTCCGCTACACACCGATTTATGGAAACACGTATTTGCGACATGAAGAGCGAAAGCTTCTTAAATCACTACGAGTAATCGGAGAACATATGCCAAGTCGTCGATTTATGTGTTATAAAACATCTCTGCATACCAAATATTGAAGGTACTTCGAGACTTATCCTTAGGTCATTCATTCTGTGTTTCTTGTCAAAACATCAAATACATGGAATGAAATGATGTAAATACGATCAAACCAGCGCTTTAATGTCGGATTATCGCTTCATAACTTGTTCACATTTGCTCCGGTTATCCCATGCCATGGTTATGGCCTTTTTTAACCTGCAGTTAACTCCATGGCACGGATTACAGCCAAGGGTATATTTGGGATTAGGGCGTGGTCGCCGCTACAGTTTGAATATTCTACAACACAGCTGATCTCCACAGGCACCGTACAAAATCAGCTAAAGGTTCATATCAAATCGGAGAATATGTGATTCGTTCAATATACTAGCACATATCAAGACGAGAAATTCACAATTGATGGCAATGTATTCCTTCATCCTTTCTGAAGTTTTCATAATTTCCCTGCTTAGACTGTTTAGACAGACATGATAACCATAACTGATCAATGATGTAAAATGCTGGCTTTCCATCCTTGAATGCATGTCTTGTGTTTTCCTCAAATCATCCACAATTTCTAAGCAACAATGTTCTTCATCTGCACAGGTCGACATGCATTTTTTGGACAATGGTATAAGGAATTGCATGGACCAACACCATGGCAAACTGGGTGACAATTGTGGTGCGCAAGATGATGCCAAAAGCCAACCAGAACTGTATTGAAAGAACATGTCCAAAACCAGCTGTATTACAGCACTTGCTAACATTGGCAGCCCATGAAAACAAAATTAGGCTTCAGATTTAGCCAAATTTTGTTAGGTTGGTTAATGTTATGCATTGCATCATGCTTAACCCAAGATGCCATGCTGCTAAGCAAATACCTACCAACATCTTGTTGTGTTGCAAAGCAGCCCAATTGTTAAGCCTTGGTCATGGCCATCAAGGTGTGCTCAATGTTGGTCAGACATGCAGCTGATGGCTGCAAATGGGCTGGAAGGGCAGCATTTCAACAAATTGGGGATTGCAAGAGGGCTGGAGGGGTGGCATTTCAGGAAAATTAAGTAGAGTTTCAGCCAAACAGTTCTCAAATTCAGAGCCATTGCCTTTTCCATGAAAGATTGCATCTGCAAATGATTAATCACTCACCTCGTAGGGTGTGTGCCAAGCTTAAAGATGAAGGAGATATGATCATGAGGTTAAGTATCTTTTACATAGCAAAGGCAAGTGCTCAGGACTCATAGAACTGTTCGGAGACATCACCCCTTCCCATACCTAGGTAGGTACTTACCACATACACCGGGCACCAGCTCGCAAACTTCTCCCCGGTTGCAAATCCTGTGCCTTTGATCCGAATATCCTTCTCAGACAATTCCTTGTGCTTACTTGCCACGTGACGTTTAAGTGAATACTAGTAGCTATACAAACTACAACCTGGTACGCCACAATGCACGAACTGCCTTGATGCCCAGGCATCCGACTTCTTGGGACTTCTGATCTCGCGCAACTTTCGCTCCTTGGGCATTGTGGCAAGCAATCACGGGACCACTCGAAAAGGAAGAGCACACGCGCAATAACCGCGTAAAAACTGGTCACGTTTGAAAGGAACTGCACGGAAGCAAACTCAGCTGTCGCTCTGTCAATTTAATTTATTGGTGACTCACAGATAGCTCTATCGCTCGTGAGTCACTTCATTCTGACGTCATGGTTTAATATTCTATTAACATTTCCTGGCATGGACTACATTATCTACCTACAGTAGTTAATCTCCAATAAAAAATATCACAAAATACTACATTGCTTAGTTCAATATCAGTATTTATAGGAAAACATTTCTTTAAATAATACATGACGTCAGAACGGCGTGCTGCCAGCGGTGCCTAGCGGCAACGATCGCAATAAATTCAATTGATACAGCGACCCAAGAAATGTGACGTTTGTGGCGTCTGGCATGCAAATGCTGCCAGTTTTAAACGAATATCACGGATTTTAATAAATAGGCGCATTGACTGGTGAATATATGTTTGTTCCATACATTACTAAAATGAGACAACGGTTTATTACTTTTCTAATTATAAAGAAATATTTTCTGTTTTTTACCCAGCAGGGAATATTATGAAATAATTAAATAATGCGCAAATAGGAAGTATGTACACTTCATTAAAAGTGTATGCACCGCGCTACGCATCCCGAAGGAGGGAGAGAATCACCTGAAGTTTCCGTATCACAATACAATATATATATATATATATATATATATATATATATATATATATATATATATATATATATATATATAAATATATATATATACTTTGTTATAGCACATCAATAGATGAAAAATCCATGATCATGTAACCAGTAATGCTCATCAATTTTGCCTTAAACTGGCGAGTTTTGCTTGTGATACGTCGCGCTACATCGCGCTACATTGGCAATCCAGTATACAGAATACAACATTCACCGTAGAATCTGGATCATGGTATAATTGCCATTCAGATTCAATGATATGGATGTGGAGTTTGGATTGTGGAGTCGATGCTTAATGTGTGCAAAGCATCGCTGAAGACCGAACCTCTGGAAAGCTACGGAGTGTGGGTGGGTGCGGGAGGAGTCTAAGACCAGTTTTAGCAGCTGCACCAGCTGACGCTGACTCCCCCCCAGGCCCC
Source organism: Ashinkailepas kermadecensis (assembly GCA_034440615.1). NCBI lineage: Eukaryota > Metazoa > Arthropoda > Thecostraca > Neolepadidae > Ashinkailepas > Ashinkailepas kermadecensis. The sequence goes on from JAOTOM010004967.1 coordinate 514,488, forward strand.
CATACGCTTCTGGTTCAAGACTGCTTGAAATAATTCAAAGATACGTCAGCTTACATGCCATAGATGTTTATTACCCCATGTTTATTATCCCGCAAATGTTTATTATCCCACTAATGAATATCATTTAGTGTTGTTTATGCCATACTCTGTTGCATTGATGCTGTTCACGGTCTGATGCTGATGGAATTGATGCGACGTATTCAGTTTTCTTATTTTCTGCCGCTCGTCCGACACATAGGTATACGAAATATTAAAACACATTCTCTAAATTCGATACATCTGCAAAAAGATCATAAGCAGATGCGCTACCTACCATAGTAGCTAAGTAGTCACGTTTCTAGACCTCTGCTGGCCGCCCATGATAAAACCAAGAACACTTCGAAGATCGGAAATTGTCTACCAGTCACTCACCACCTCCGCAGCCCAGTCACAATGAATGCTTTACGGGGGAAAACAACATTTCAAGTATCACTCGACGATGAAGGTGCGAGGTGGTTATAAAAGGACAAAAACAGAACGAAAGGCGCTGATGCGTTTCTGTCTGTTAAGCTAACATTGAGGAGCATGTGTGTCGGAAGGTAATTTGTGTGGGGCCAACATCATTACAACATTAAATATTTTGTTCAGCGTGGTGAAGGTGAGGTGGCGTGCACTACGAAAGTTCCTTGACTGCATTATTGACATGGTGCAATAGTTAGTTAATGTCTTCGTGGGCTTCGTGGTGTCGAATTGTTTGTATTTTATTATCTTATTGTATTATTAACACCTATTTTTGGTTCAATCCAAACCGCTGAAGGAGGATTGATCTTGTTGTTACGGTGATGCTGATGCAGAATTTGTAACGCGGATCAATGGGGTGCGGGAATGTTTGCGCCCTCGTATATTTGCAACCAATCAACGGATTCCGTTGAAACAAACGACAATTCAAGCACATGACGTTATCTTGAGTGTAGGTTAGTTTGTTGACACAGGGGTACTGATGGCGTCACAGGACTGTTGACACAGGGGTACTGATGACGTCACAAGACTGTTAAAGTGAAAGCATTGAGCCTCGGGAACGCACATTTTTTCTTAAATTGGAGCATAATTGGTGGTGTGAGTATGCTCTTATGCACGAGTTTTGTAAAGGAGCTTCAAAATAACTGAGTCGAAGTCGAGGTTTTTGTGAAACTTGTTCACAAAACAGCCACGTGACAATATGTATGGCATGTCGTGTACGCCTGCCACAAAAGGTGCTTGCAAGAAATATACTGCTGAAAAAGAAGAAGGAGAAACCAAATATAGTAGAGAGAGAAACTAGGAAGCCACCATTACATGTCTGCTGTTGTCAGAGATACGCTAGGTATTGCTATGTCGATCTCCATGCTACGCATGTATCTACGGTGTTGTGCCTAAGACATTTCGGCTCATTTCAATTTCATTGCACTGTTCATGACATGGCATGTGAGGACAATGGGCTGCCGTGAAACTGTCATGGGAACATAACTGCCATACAAGGTAAAATCTAGTCCGGTTTTTATGAACCCGCCCAGTTAATATGAGACCTAACAATAACTGGGATGGGGAAAGCATGTGGTTTAATTGTATTGGGAGTTGTGGGCTCGTCAGCTGTTTCGGCTATGTTGCCTGTGGATGGTTTAGTGGTAAACAGTATCCTCGGCATGATATATAAATAATTTAATATGTATGCTTTACCATCAGAAGGTCCACTTGAGCCGTTGTGCAGTTTGGTTCGGGCCAAGAAAGATCAAATTCGAACAAAAGGACGAGTCGTAATATTCGTTTGGTGTGTGATATCACGCATGTCTACAGTCTACATTATTTTAGCTTGCGGTTAAAAGAAGAAGAAAATAGCCATTTAATTTGCTACAGAACATTGTGTTTGGAATATTTGTGCATTATTTTGCACACATGTGACAATCGATTCCTTAGACAGATATAGCGGCGAAATGGTCTAGGCGGCTTGATTGTTGCACGGGCTAAGATGCGAACCTAATTACACCTGAGCTGAAAATACCACCGCTAACGGCAGCTACCATGTAGAAGGAAATACTCACTTCTTTCGAAATACATGCTCTTCAGCGGCAAATGACGTTGGAAGGTTCTCAAATAACGTTGGAAGGTTCTGAAATGAAAATTCAAGAAATATCATGAGCGTAGCCTTGCATAGGTCGGGTACGGTTTTTTAGTACGGGTTTCGCCAAACCAAGAAAATAAAATAAAATATCTTAGCTTATAAAAACGTTTTTATATTTCATGTTTTCTTGATCAGGTAGCATAGGTGTGGTATGCCCCACCAATATTATCTGATCAGAAAACCGTTTTGCACTAAAACAAATTGTTTTTCCTTCACAATTTTGCAAATGAAGTGGCTTACCTCTGAGCAGCATTGCATTTTCAGTGGGGACAGGGGATGGATCTGACGATCCCCCATTTTGAAAAGCCCGGACACGCAGCTGGTTACCAACCTAAGTATTGTCCAGCTCTAAATTTACCCACTGGCAGATAGTACTCGTGGAGCATGAAAAGCACAATGGAAGCACAATGTTCATCGACGACTTATTGTAAAAGTGATTTGGCAGGCGGCAAAAGGTCGAGTTAACTGCAAGGCTCCCAGTTTGTATGCGGGGTTCGGGAAGTAGAGAATTGCATAGGATTCCGTGTGAAATCTGGATGGGATCTGGGGAGGGAGGGGGCAATTGACAACTATGTATTATGGCATAATACCCATGATGATTTGCACCAATTCATAGAGCACCGCGTTCACAGCGTCGAAGTGGAGCTTCCTACAACAGCAGAGCCTTGAAGAAAACAAGATACGTGTATTGAGACACTGAATTTGGTGCTAAAAAGGCTTCAGGGCGTTGAAATTCCATGTTGAAATCCAACATTATTGAACCTTTGAGGAGTATTGGAAGGCACGAGCTCCCAAAGACATAGCGAACTTCACGTGTGGCTTGTCTATCTCTTTCGTAAGCTGAAGACTGTCCAAACTCTGTTCGATCCCCGGTTGACTTGGGATATTAACATATCACCCAAAGGGGCGTCCTCATATTGACTTGGGATGTTAGCATGCTACCCAAAGGAGCGTACTCATATTTTGTGGCAATCGATTCTAGCATTACCAGCTGCCCCCTTGTCTATCCTCAAAACTTTTGTCCAAAACTCCTCCCACTCTCATGGCTGTCCCACTGTCATGCCTGTACTGCTATGGCTGTCCCACTGCCATGTCTGTACTGGGATGGCTGCTGCAATGCCATGGCTGTCCCACTGTCATGGCTGTCCCACTGTCATGGCTGTCCCACTGTCATGGTTCTCCCACTGTTATGGCTGTCCCACTGTCATGACTGTACTGCTATGGCTGTCCCACTGTCATGTCTGTACTGGAATGGCTGTTCTAATGCCATGGCTGTCCCACTGTCATGGCTGTCCCACTGTCATGGTTCTCCCACTGTTATGGCTGTCCCACTGTCATGACTACTGCTATGGCTGTCCCACTGTCATGTCTGTACCGAAATGGCTGTTCTAATGCCATGGCTGTCTCCCACTGTTATGGCTGTCCCACTGTCATTGCTGTCCCACTTTCATGTCTGCACTGTCATGGCTGTCCCACTGTCATGGCTCTCTCATTGGTATGGCTGTCCCACTGTCATGGCTGTCACACTGTCATGGCTCTCTCATTGTTATGGCTGTCCCACTGTCATGGCTGCACTGTCATGTATTCCATGAAGCACCGTTGTTTATGCTTTCTGTATAACCTGGTACGATAAGTAAGATCAAGAGCGTTATCATGAATAACTAACGCAGCTTTTCTTCAGCTCCCAGTTTTACTGTAAAATAGCTTGTCTTATTGTATTTTTATAGCACGTAAGTAAACATCAACTAGTTAAATGAGTTTGAACAATCACAGATGTGCATAATACATTAGAAAACACTCTGATTGTGAACCAAATCAACATTGTGGTGCTCATGTACCCACTGTGGCGTCACCATTTGTCAGAAGCATCAAGGCTTTATGTAGCAGTTTGAAATCTATTGAATTTGATTGGCTTCTTCGTTGACGAAGTGCTGAGTCATATATACCCGTCTTTGTTCTGGGTGTGTTGCGTAAGGACCTATTTACACCTCGGTTAGCTATGCGATATGTGGCCAATGACCCTACCTTTTGATTGCATTTTATTTTTGATCTTGGTTTTCTGATATAATGATGTTGATCGATGTGACATATTTGATGCAATGCAGACCATCCTGTGAGTTATGGTAGTGACTTTATACAGTATGAGACCGTTGTGTGGCTTTGTTACCGGCTGTAAACATTAGACCTGTTAGGCTGCACAGGGTCTTGAAGGAGAAGCTATTAACTGGTACGCTGAAAAAAATGTCTGGTTATATGGTGCTATTCTGAGGCATACATCCAAAGATGGTGATGATCATTTATCATTAGCCATACTTAGAGCAAAGCAAAAAAATAACTATTTATATTTGATTGTATTGTGTATTGAATTGGCCAATCGAAGATCCACCATACGGTGCTGTCAGTGTCCTTAATTTTGAGGATTATATTTGCGAATTTAGCGCACATACGACACCACCCATCAGTCGTCGGGTTGAGGTTGGGCGGCTCTGTTTCCAGGCTGATTTTGATGGTGAGTAAGGAGGAAGAAGAAGAACCTTGAGTTCTTTACGGTGCACCCAACTGCTAGATCATGAAGGGCCGTCAATCTCTCAAGCCCTCAAGAGGGTTGCCACCGATCGGACAAAATTCGAGGGAGAGAACGCACACCTCCCCCAAGGGGCACAAGCGTAGGAACGTAGGGGCCAAGGTGTTTATACCCGCCACTATTTTGTCGTGGTCTTAACCATTGGTTCTATCGGGCGAGATGGCGCTGATCCCACACTTTTCACCAACATTGCTAGGGGACAACAATTCCTCTCGCGGTGGCATCTTTCACCGACAATTTCAGCAACGGAGCATACTGCAGTCCTCAGCAGTGTCGCTCTTCGATCGAAACACTCGAAGGGCATTGCGACTGGCCCGCAGTGCCTGCCTCTGGGTCCGACAGTGGTGGAGCTGCCGCCGGCGGGGTGCACTGACAATGGCGGCAGTGGGACCCCTGCGGTGCTGACGCCGAGCAGGCGACGACACCGGCAGAGCTGACACCGTTCGCCCTTCTGTGGACCTGGCCGGTGCGATCCGCCACGTCCAGACGGCGATGACACCGGCAGAGCTGACACCGTCCGCCCTGCTATGGACCTGACCGGTGCGATCCGCCACGGCCAGACGGCGATGACACCGGCAGAGCTGACACCGTCCGCCCTGCTATGGACCTGGCCCGTGCGATCCGCCACGGCCAGACGGCGATGACACCGGCAGAGCTGACACCGTCCGCCCTGCTATGGACCTGACCGGTGCGATCCGCCACGGTCAGACGGCGATGACACCGGCAGAGCTGACACCGTCCGCCCTGCTATGGACCTGGCCCGTGCGATCCGCCACGGCCAGACGGCGATGACACCGGCAGAGCTGACACCGTCCGCCCTGCTATGAACCTGACCGGTGCGATCCGCCACGTCCAGACGGCGATGACACCGGCAGAGCTGACACCGTCCGCCCTGCTATGGACCTGACCGGTGCGATCCGCCACGTCCAGACGGCGATGACACCGGCAGAGCTGACACCGTCCGCCCTGCTATGGACCTGACCGGTGCGATCCGCCACGTCCAGACGATTGCCGGAGTGACAGGGACTTTGGGAGCATCTTTCCGTACAGCGTCCACGGGCGCATGTCAAACATATTGAACATCTCCATCCCCCTCCCCCTCATTCTGTGGAAAGTGAAATAAATGGAGCTGGTGGCGGCGGTTCCGAGACTGGAGAGGTGAGACAAGCGGTGCTGACACTGAGTCAATAACATCCGTGCCACTGAAACACGATCACTCCACGGGGCCTCGTCCAATACAAATATGATGGAGCCAGGCAGACTCCGGCATCCCCCCCTACTCCCCAGTAATGATACATTAATGATGAATGAGTACTGACTATGAGAACTAGAGCTACAACTAAGTGCACGCCCCCTCAGCTCACATGTTGAGGAGGCCCCGCCCTACCAGTGTTCAGTGGGACGCCCAACGAGTGGTCAAGGGTGTCAGCGCCCTTCCTGAAACATTCCGACTTCTCAATATAAATATAATATATCGCTGCGTTTGATGTGGAGCAATAAGTAAGAAGAAAATTTTGCATGCGATGGGCAGCTCTTTTCATTTTGAAATGCTTTCCTTACTTGCTCTGCTCGTTTTCAGTTATCCTTTAACGGCTTGATCCCCTCCGAATCATTTTCTATATTCATTCTGTCTAAGTGTGCTCCTGCCATGGTTAGCAGAATCTTCACGGTTTGGAAAACAGTGTGGCATAACGCCAAACATTAGGCCGACGAACTTTGAGGCCACAACGTGGAGATCGCCATGGCACCATCGTTGTTGTAGTTTTGGACCTATTATGTGTGGTAATTGTCCAGTGGGTTATTCTTTACCGGCTTCGAATCAGCCCTGACAGCCAAGTCCACATTGGGCTGTCTTACAGCGATTTGGCCGGTTTGCCACACACAGCGTCGCCAAGCCCCCACGCCGAATGATAACCGGGCAGCCAAAATCCGGCGAGGTCAACGACCTGCACACCTGCCACCCTCCAGTCACGAGACGAACGGGCCGACCATTGCCCAATGGGCGTGGTACCTTTCCCGCAGTGGGCGTCAGGCCACTCGCTGTGGGGCGTGGCGTGATAGGGCGAATGGATGACGCCAATGGCGTTCCAGCTCGTTGCGCAGGAGCTGTGTTGCGGTTTTGCCAATCGCATCGGCTCGTCAGCAAACACATGGAGATGATGAGCGGCGCGTGCGGGCGTCCGAGCGTCCGCCAAGGTCAGCCAAGGTCAGCAATCACATGGAGATGATGAGCGGCGCGTCCGGGACGTCCGAGCGTCCGCCAAGGTCAGCGGACGGAGCCGGCGCTTCAACGTCGGGTTGCAGAATTTCCATTTAAATGTCCCCAGGTCCATTTCCAATACGGAACGAGAGCCATTCGTCTTTGGCCGCCGCCTTCCAGTTAACGTCGGGCCGGAACACGTGCCGACCATCAGCAGGACGGAGCAAGTGGCCGTTTCATCCCGGTGCCCTTGTCGAATTCTGGGAGCAGCTGCTAGCCTTCGAACATTAGAGCGCACGTGGTCATCCACATCCGCGATCACTGTTCAATCAACGTGCCGAATGGTCCAATATATATATATATATAATATATATATATATATATATATATATATATATATATATATATATATATATATATATATATATACACACATATATATATATATATGTGTTGGAAAATTTTGGGAACAGCTTTTCTTTAATCACAGACAGTATGGAATACAACGCTTTCTGCAATTTTCTTCTTCATATTCTGGGTTTCTAATATTTGGACGCATGATCTATCATTATCGATAAAGTTGTATGAAATATTTCCAAGTGGTGCAGTGATCAGCACGGTTGTTAGAATGCAAATATCAAACGAAGGGAGCATCGATGTGCAATAAATCGAGATCCGAAGATGTTATATGCTATGACGACATTTCAGCCAACTTTGACTATTTTCAGGAAGAAGCACACTACGAATCACGTAGATGCAATACAAGCATACAAATTAATGATGATATATTCAGCTTTCATTACAACACTTCCAATTATTGAGGCAAGCGTCAAATAAAAAAGAACGTGTGTCAATATTTCATGAAATACGCTCATGGAACACAAGCAATGGCCGCAATACAGGATGGGCAATACACAGTGCACAATAGTCATGATACACAGCACATACCGCAAGTATGAGAAACCATTAATCACTGTTGCAGGCGGTAGGCGTCTGTGTTGCATGGGCAGGTGCGTGTGTGTCTTTATGTGTGCATGGTGGGGGCTGTTTTACGGATGTAGATGGTTCCAACTTCCGCCAGGCGCCGCTGATTACGACAGTGTAGCAGGATGGTAGTGTTGGCTGTGAGTACACTTCTGATAAGATGCATGCTGCGCTCTGTTAAAAGATGGCTATTGTGGCCATCTTCATGGAGGTGCATGTTGAGGCGGCTGCTGAGTATAGTAGTTATGCGACCAATGTAACATACGTTGCGAGTTTCGCAGTCTCGGTAGTGCACTTGAAACGGTATACACCATTGATATCTCACAATGTAGTAAGTTTCAATGTGTTGTTGCGTAGAACGAGGGACGATGTTTTCGGTTTAATGAAAGAAACCAATTTTCTGTTCCTGCTGGACAGCTGTGTTGCTTTTCATGATAATGTCGCGTGCATGACATTTTCATCTCTACTCCATGCAGGGTTGATGGTGTATTTCATGATAATGTCGCGTACATGACATCTTCGTCCTCCCTCCATGTAGGGCTCATGGTGCCTTTGCAGTGGATTGCGATGCATTTGTTGATGTCATGTGGGGCTTGTCTGGAGTCGGCGCGAGTGATGTGCTTGTGTATCATATCATGGAGTAATTCGTCAAAATCGACATTGCTCTACCCGTTATTCACGAGCAGCTGGCGTACGCGTGAGAGCTCGCGGTGAACGAGGTGCCAGGGGCAATGTTTAATCGCTCTCTTCACGTACGCCCGGATCACACAACCTGTACCTATCAGTACAATCGCCCTCACCGTTCATGCATCGTCCTAGGTTTGTAGGCTTTACGTATCCGTGAATTTTGATTTTTGCACGATTAACATCAATCGTGAGGTTCAAAAAAGAACCCCAGTTGCCGACTGGAACCATGTATAGACTTTGGAAGTAATATAGTCGGTAATAGTGATGTACTTTCCGGCACCGTATTCGTTGAACATATTTATGAACAGCTATTTTAGGAGGATTCGGTGCAGGTAAAAGGGAAGTAAATCCACAACCACCATCCCAATAACTTCTCGAAAGCTTATAGTGTGATTACATGGTAGTGCAATTGAGTTGTGGTTTACCCATCAACGTTTTACTGTGTCTTCGGGCTGATTTGCACTCGTCGCAAATCATCGCTGGAGATCCTTTCCACGATCTGCGCATGCACAGCGTATCCGTTGGCGCAGGGTCTAAGCCTAAAAGCACAACAGTGTGGAAGACGGTTGCTGGTGTTCGAGAGGTCGACAGGTCACACTGGGAAAAAGAGGTCTCTCGAGTTGTCCAGAGTACGCTATGAGGTTTGCAGTAAACGAACTTTGCCTCGAATCCGTCACTGAGTGCCAAGTGGTGCGAAAGGACGGCATCTCTGTTTACGAAGGCATACATGACCAATTCAACTTTCGTTTTCGTTCAAACTGACGGTCCAATTTGACAAACGGCGGAGTGTGGGACGTTTGTCGCGAACACTACAAAATAGCCGGTCGTTTGGAAATTAGAGTGCATATTAAAACACCAAGGCCGCAAACACGGGTGACGATTGACAACTGGATTGGGAGGATGCGTTATCATGCACGTAGTGTATGCCTGGTCTATGAAATAAAAGTATGAGAAACCCCACAGAATGGGACAATAGCATTGCATGTGCTTATTATTGTGCATTAGCGCGCGGGTGGTCGAAAAATTATAGCCTCGAACAACAGGAGCCAAAACCCAGCACATTCTGTCGGAAGAATAACAAATAGGACATATATGGAATCACATGGCGTAAATCAACCGATTTTCCCGTTGTTTCGGGAACACCTCAGAGGGGCTAATTTGATGCACCTTGACCAAAGCGCGTGCTATGACATAAATTGAGAAATGAATGCTTAAGCTATGAGATACGAATATTGGGTAGATGGGAGCACTTGCACAAGGTTATTTGTCTAGAAAACGTTGAGGAAATGAACAAATGAGACGCCGATGTTCCCTCGAAGGTATGTAAACTGACACCCATGCCACCTACCAATCCCAAGGTCAGGCCAGTTAGCCATGTCCCTCACTCTTCATTCCAGCAGAAACGGATCTAAGGAACGTATCGTTTGCGAGTTGCGGCAGTGCACCGACCTTCCTCACTTTGAGTTCGTACATGGGCCTTTCTCACTCACCTGTCTGGACATTTTCCCTTTGCATTTAGTCACATACGATCAACAACAGAGAAACTCTCCGGTGATGTGTGAAGTCACAGTATGCTAAACCATTGCCAAAAAAATGAGGACAAACCAGTGTGCATTTCACTTGCTGCTTGACTGCTGGATTTGTAAATTGTACAGCAACAGCCTCATTCAACAGCTGCGTGTTTGCTTTCATCAGTAGTGGTGTCTCAATTCCCATCATACAACGTAGGTGACACACACGATGCTTTAGAGACGCATTTTATCAAGGACCAACATCTCTTTGGATTATTTTCAAAGTTTCTGTCATGCTGTGCAAATATTTGAGGTAATTTTCGCTGCAAAAAAATGAATTCGCTCTTTTTGCATAGAAATCAGCTCCGATTTCATCGGACGGGTTGCGGCACCACCCGCGAAATCCTCTGGGGGCGAGTAGTCTAGGGGTAAGTTGTCCGTCTCACAATCGAAAGATTGTGGGTTCGAGTCTCACCTGTCGCTACTCTTCGCCCGCGGCCAATCGGCGTGAGAGATTGGCGACGCTAAATGACTCAACGGTCGATGTGTCGTAAAACCAATAACCAACCAACCCGCGAAATCCTGCCTCTTTTAGCCGGGGCGCCGCACGCACGGGTGCGTCGAACCACGGAGGAGTTGCGCGGTTGAGTGTCGCCAGGTACATGATCTGAGATTGCGGACTCCAATAGGCCATAAAACGTGTCTGCCGCGCGGTTAACATCTTGGTCATCCATAAGACTCCATGGGATGAGCGCAAGACTCTAGCACAGGCCCTCGGTGTCCGCTCGCTTGCAGGGCGCAAGATAGCCGATGTAGCTGATGCGCCCAAAAATTTCGACGACACACACACACACATACCGCTCGCTTATAATTAAGTTCACGGTGCCGTGCTAATAATGGTGGGCGAGTAGAAGTAACCGTAACTCTGGCAACTGTTCCTTTGCTGTCCGTTTAGTACACAGTCGCACACTTCGACACGGCTCGGCAGTTGTCTAGACAAGAGCTGAGTCAAACGTATTACTGTCCCTGGTGGGCTCGGTCACCCACTGCCATAAACCCATGAGGTCACAGTCGTCGATACGTCGCTCGGCGTGGGCGGAGGTGCCGCGGAGGGTAGGCACAGCACCGTCCAGGCACAGCACCGCCCCGGGCACAGCATCGTCCAGCTGACTTCCGGCAGGCTACAATCACCTGCGACGAGTCTGTCATCAACAGGTCCAGATGCAGAGGGCTGCCGCGATCCTCCGCAGCGCGGCGCCACTATCCGGAGGCCGGTGACACGCGGTCAGGGTGATGACGATGAGCCGCAACCCGATGAGACACATCTCGACCTCCGGCGGGTCCGGCAGGCGCATTGGCAGCAGCGACGTCCGCACAGCGCACGCAACGCCGCCTCCCAGCGACCCTCGGTCGCGCCGGAACCATGTATAGTGGTCGAAGCCAGTACTCATTTACGAGTCTCCGACAGTCTCTGCGAGGTCACGTGGTGATAGGCAAAACAAAGGTCTCATCAAATATCATAATCGAACAACAGTTATTATAGGGATATGATAGGATGTCGGTGCAACAACATACTGCAGAATACGTTCGTTGGGTTCTGTTACGTTGCATGTGATTGGTCGACCAAATACCTAAATCAGTGCGTCACTAGCATGATTGACTGAGCCCAAATAGCCAACCGCAATGTCGATAGTAGCGGTGGGATTTGACATTCAATCTGTCTGCCAAAACACTACACCTTCCAATATGAACGAATAATTGATGTCAACATCATCCAGTCGATTCATGTTACCTCCAACGAATGCAGCGCAGCGAGTTATTACGTGTATGTTTTCAAGATCGGGTTGGGCGACAGCACCAGCTGGATTATGTCCTGCTTGTGTGCTATGTGAAGTCAGAGGTGTTGGTATCTATTCGGCCACATCGAGCGCAAAATACGCGATTGAACGATGTTATCGTAGGCTTAGTTATCGTAGGCTTATCGTAGGCTCAGTGGCATCAGCTGCATTATAGCCGGGCGCTTATCTGCTAAAATTGCCGGCAGACTGACGTGTGTTGATATATCTGCCCATTGTGTACACTGGTACTTAGTATAGTAGTGTTGATTGCAATGTATTCACAAATGCTTACTTTTGTTTTCATTGGGGTCACAGCAGCTGAGTCGGCGGCACCGGAGGGATAACCCGACCGCCCGCGACCAGTCACAGCGGGAGTACGGCGACACCGGAGGGATAACCCGACCGCCCGCGACCAGTCACAGCGGCTGAGTCGGCAGCACCGGAGGGATAACCCGACCGCCCGCGACCAGTCACAGCGGCTGAGTCGGCAGCACCGGAGGGATAACCCGATCCACCCGCGACCAGTCACAGCGGGAGTACGGCGGCACCGGAGGGATAACCCGACCGCCCGCGACCAGTCACAGCGGCTGAGTCGGCGGCACCGGAGGGATAACCCGACCGCCCGCGACCAGTCACAGCGGCTGAGTCGGCGGCACCGGAGGGATAACCCGACCGCCCGCGACCAGTCACAGCGGCTGAGTCGGCGGCACCGGAGGGATAACCCGACCGCCCGCGACCAGTCACAGCGGCTGAGTCGGCAGCACCGGAGGGATAACCCGATCCCCCGCGACCAGTCAGCGTGAGTCGGCGGCACCGGAGGATAACCCGACCGCCCGCGACCAGTCACAGCGGCTGAGTCGGCAGCACCGGAGGGATAACCCGACCGCCCGCGACCAGTCACAGCAGCTGAGTCGGCAGCACCGGAGGGATAACCCGACCGCCCGCGACCAGTCACAGCGGCTGAGTCGGCAGCACCGGAGGGATAACCCGATCGACCCGCGACCAGTACAGCGGCTGAGTCGGCGGCACCGGAGGGATAACCCGACCGCCCGCGACCAGTCACAGCGGCTGAGTCGGCAGCACCGGAGGGATAACCCGACCGCCCGCGACCAGTCACAGCGGGAGTACGGCGGCACCGGAGGGATAACCCGATCCGCCCGCGACCAGTCACAGCGGCTGAGTCGGCAGCACCGGAGGGATAACCCGATCCACCCGCGACCAGTCACAGCGGCTGAGTCGGCGGCACCGGAGGGATAACCCGACCGCCCGCGACCAGTCACAGCGGGAGTACGGCGGCACCGGAGGGATAACCCGACCGCCCGCGACCAGTCACAGCGGGAGTACGGCGGCACCGGAGGGATAACCCGACCGCCCGCGACCAGTCACAGCGGCTGAGTCGGCGCACCGGAGGGATATCCAGACCGCCCGCGACCAGTCACAGCAGCTGAGTCGGCGGCACCGGAGGGATAACCCGACCGCCCGCGACCAGTCACAGCGGCTGAGTCGGCGGCACCGGAGGGATAACCCGATCCACCCGCGACCAGTCACAGCGGCTGAGTCGGCAGCACCGGAGGGATAACCCGACCGCCCGCGACCAGTCACAGCGGGAGTACGGCGGCACCGGAGGGATAACCCGACCGCCCGCGACCAGTCACAGCGGGAGTACGGCGGCACCGGAGGGATAACCCGACCGCCCGCGACCAGTCACAGCGGGAGTACGGCGGCACCGGAGGGATAACCCGATCCGCCCGCGACCAGTCACAGCGGCTGAGTCGGCAGCACCGGAGGGATTACCCGACCGCCCGCGACCAGTCACAGCAGCTGAGTCGGCAGCACCGGAGGGATAACCCGACCGCCCGCGACCAGTCACAGCGGCTGAGTCGGCAGCACCGGACGGATAACCCGACCGCCCGCGACCAGTCACAGCGGCTGAGTCGGCAGCACCGGAGGGATAACCCGACCGCCCGCGACCAGTCACAGCGGCTGAGTCGGCAGCACCGGAGGATAACCCGACCACCCGCGACCAGTCACAGCGGCTGAGTCGGCAGCACCGGAGGGATAACCCGACCGCCCGCGACCAGTCACAGCGGGAGTACGGCGGCACCGGAGGGATAACCCGACCGCCCGCGACCAGTCACAGCGGGAGTACGGCGGCACCGGAGGGATAACCCGACCGCCCGCGACCAGTCACAGCGGGAGTACGGCAGCACCGGAGGGATAACCCGACCGCCCGCGACCAGTCACAGCGGGAGTACGGCGGCACCGGAGGGATAACCCGACCGCCCGCGACCAGTCACAGCGGGAGTACGGCGGCACCGGAGGGATAACCCGACCGCCCGCGACCAGTCACAGCGGGAGTACGGCGGCACCGGAGGGATAACCCGACCGCCCGCGACCAGTCACAGCAGCTGAGTCGGCGGCACCGGAGGGATAACCCGATCCGCCCGCGACCAGTCACAGCGGGAGTACGGCGGCACCGGAGGGATAACCCGACCGCCCGCGACCAGTCACAGCGGGAGTACGGCGGCACCGGAGGGATAACCCGACCCGCCCGCGACCAGTCACAGCAGCTGAGTCGGCGGCACCGGAGGGATAACCCGATCCACCCGCGACCAGTCACAGCGGGAGTACGGCGGCACCGGAGGGATAACCCGACCGCCCGCGACCAGTCACAGCGGCTGAGTCGGCAGCACCGGAGGGATAACCCGATCCACCCGCGACCAGTCACAGCGGGAGTACGGCGGCACCGGAGGGATAACCCGACCGCCCGCGACCAGTCACAGCAGCTGAGTCGGCGGCACCGGAGGGATAACCCGATCCACCCGCGACCAGTCACAGCGGGAGTACGGCGGCACCGGAAGGATAACCCGACCGCCCGCGACCAGTCACAGCGGCTGAGTCGGCGGCACCGGAGGGATAACCCGACCGCCCGCGACCAGTCACAGCGGCTGAGTCGGCAGCACCGGAGGGATAACCCGATCCACCCGCGACCAGTCACAGCGGGAGTACGGCGGCACCGGAGGGATAACCCGACCGCCCGCGACCAGTCACAGCGGCTGAGTCGGCGGCACCGGAGGGATAACCCGACCGCCCGCGACCAGTCACAGCGGCTGAGTCGGCGGCACCGGAGGGATAACCCGACCGCCCGCGACCAGTCACAGCGGCTGAGTCGGCGGCACCGGAGGGATAACCCGATCCACCCGCGACCAGTCACAGCGGGAGTACGGCGGCACCGGAGGGATAACCCGACCGCCCGCGACCAGTCACAGCGGCTGAGTCGGCGGCACCGGAGGGATAACCCGACCGCCCGCGACCAGTCACAGCGGCTGAGTCGGCGGCACCGGAGGGATAACCCGACCGCCCGCGACCAGTCACAGCGGCTGAGTCGGCGGCACCGGAGGGATAACCCGACCGCCCGCGACCAGTCACAGCGGCTGAGTCGGCGGCACCGGAGGGATAACCCGACCGCCCGCGACCAGTCACAGCGGCTGAGTCGGCAGCACCGGAGGGATAACCCGATCCACCCGCGACCAGTCACAGCAGCTGAGTCGGCGGCACCGGAGGGATAACCCGACCGCCCGCGACCAGTCACAGCGGCTGAGTCGGCAGCACCGGAGGGATAACCCGACCGCCCGCGACCAGTCACAGCAGCTGAGTCGGCAGCACCGGAGGGATAACCCGACCGCCCGCGACCAGTCACAGCGGCTGAGTCGGCAGCACCGGAGGGATAACCCGATCCACCCGCGACCAGTCACAGCGGCTGAGTCGGCGGCACCGGAGGGATAACCCGACCGCCCGCGACCAGTCACAGCGGCTGAGTCGGCAGCACCGGAGGGATAACCCGACCGCCCGCGACCAGTCACAGCGGGAGTACGGCGACACCGGAGGGATAACCCGATCCACCCGCGACCAGTCACAGCGGCTGAGTCGGCAGCACCGGAGGGATAACCCGATCCACCCGCGACCAGTCACAGCGGCTGAGTCGGCGGCACCGGAGGGATAACCCGACCGCCCGCGACCAGTCACAGCGGGAGTACGGCGGCACCGGAGGGATAACCCGATCCGCCCGCGACCAGTCACAGCGGCTGAGTCGGCGGCACCGGAGGGATAACCCGACCGCCCGCGACCAGTCACAGCAGCTGAATCGGCGGCACCGGAGGGATAACGCGATCCGCCCGCGACCAGTCACAGCGGGAGTACGGCGGCACCGGAGGGATAACCCGACCGCCCGCGACCAGTCACAGCGGCTGAGTCGGCGGCACCGGAGGGATAACCCGACCGCCCGCGACCAGTCACAGCGGGAGTACGGCGGCACCGGAGGGATAACCCGATCCACCCGCGACCAGTCACAGCGGGAGTACGGCGGCCGGAGGGATCACCCGACCGCCCGCGACCAGTCACAGCAGCTGAGTCGGCAGCACCGGAGGGATAACCCGATCCGCCCGCGACCAGTCACAGCGGGAGTACGGCGGCACCGTGAGCAAGAGCCGGACGCATGCTTATTGTGTGGACTGATGCAGCTGAGTATCCACTCCATCGCCGGGTACCAATCGACGCGTTGGCACGGGGCAAATCCCCGATCTTGAATGAGTGTTGCTCTGGACGGCAGTAGCTGAGCGCTCATTACGTCAGCCGAAGCCAGCGGACGGGATGGAGTGCAGGACGATCCGGAGAATTACAGGTTATTGGAGACTGTAGAAACTTCCAAAACTTCCTGCAACTGAAACATCTAGAGGATTTATCGTCTTGCCTCGTCAGTAAATTTCGGCTTTAGGACATTGATTCAATTCCTCTGCTGACTGGACTGGCAACTGTGCTGCCACTGTCAGCATTGTCACTGTCGTCAAGTGCCAAGTAACATGTTTTCCGATAAATTAACTGGGAATACGGTTGGAAATTGATTTACATGTGACGGCTGTTGCTGGGTGACACTTTATCAGACCTGCTCTGTACTTCGTACATAACAAACAGGGATGTGTGCTATCGGAGGAAATACTATTACTGCGTGCTTGACTGGAAGCACACTTTTTGAAACTTTTTAGAAGGCTTGACGGTGCTGGTTGAATAAAACCAGATACATTTTGTTAGAATCTATTCCAAGAAGCACAGTTCCACGAAGAGCTTCATCTCACTCTCTACGTGAGGCGTCATAATCGTTGCCTGCAAATGTCAATATCTGCTCCAAGTCCCATACTTCAGGTAATTGCATGTTCTTGTCACATTCGGACGGGAATTGCATTCTCCAAGTGGGCTTAGATGTTCTCTGAAGCCGACATGTTCGGTATTATGCTCTCCGAGAGTGTTCATCACTTGATAAATTACCTCCTCGGAATTGAAAATTTCCAGGAACAAACGCCCACGTCCAATGTTCGGAAACAACATCTTCAAAAATATCTTCTCCAAAATCAATTCCGTGAAAAATTATCCTCTCCAGGTTCAATACTTTGCAAAATTGCTCTTTCCGCATCCAAAAAAGTATCCTCACATCCGGAACATGAAGGCGAAAATCCAAGCCCAGTGTAGATTCTTGCCAATCAAAGAGCACATCACAGTGCAGTCCAACTAAGCTAAGAGCACAGCACAGTCCTAAGCATAGTCCAGCACAACCTAAGAGCACAGCGACTGTAGTGTCGTGGTCGCGTGTCGAGAAGAGCACAGTGACTGTAGTGTCGTGGTCGCGTGCCGGGAAGAGCACAGCGACTGTAGTGTCGTGGTCGCGTGTCGGGAAGAGCACAGCGACTGTAGTGTCGTGGTTGAGTGTGGGGAAGAGCACAGCGACTGTAGTGTCGTGGTCGAGTGTCGGGAAGAGCACAGCGACTGTAGTGTCGTGGTCGCGTGTCGGGAAGAGCACAGCGACTGTAGTGTCGTGGTCGAGTGTGGGGAAGAGCACAGCGACTGTAGTGTCGTGGTCACGTGTCGGGCTCTTGGCTATTGCCATTATCTCCGTGGCACCGGTGACCGAGAGCGTCACTGTGAATACAACGACCAGCATCCGACGAAGATTGATGGGCGGCGGTATGAATAACCGGACGAGCCGCGGCTCGATAATCCAGCCGTGCCTGCCAGCCAGCCGAGTGGCGTGGACGGCTCGTGACCGAGTCAGTGTACGTGACCCGACACGACCTGGGACCACAGGGCTGCTGTTGCCACTGACGAGTGGCGTGGACGGCTCGTGACCGAGTCAGTGCACGTGACCCGACACGACCTGAGGGAGCGCAGGGCTGCTGTTGCCACTGCCGAGTGGCATGACCGAGTACACGTGACCCGACGAGGGGGGCGAGTGGCGTGGATGAGCTAGTGTACGTGACCCGACACGACCTGAGGGAGCGCAGGGCTGCTGTTGCCACTGCCGAGTGGCATGGACGGCTCGTGACCGAGTCAGTGTACGTGACCCGACACGACCTGAGGGAGCGCAGGGCTGCTGTTGCCACTGACGAGTGGCATGGACGGCTCGTGACCGAGCTAGTGTACGTGACCCGACACGACCTGGGACCACAGGGCTGCTGTTGCCACTGACGAGTGGCATGGACGGCTCGTGACCGAGTCAGTGCACGTGACCCGACACGGAGCCGCGCGAACGCGGCGAAGGTGCCGCTGGTCGTGTGACCAGCTGGCTCTCCCCAAGCCGACACAGCCGGTGCAGGACCGCAGGGCTGTGTCGCCATTCAGTGGTCCGATGCCCCACTAATTGGACCAATCAGTCCGGCATCACCTGGCGAAGTTCGCAACCCGCGACCACCGGAGGTGGGGAAGAGGGGGGGGGCGACGGCTACGCTGACTTACCGAAAATGCAACTAGTCAGCCAATGAATGAGAAATAATATAATGCCAATGAATACCCTGCTTTTCTGAGAGCTCAGAATACCCCTTGAAATACATCACGTGAAATATGACGATTCATCACCGCAAATGTCGCAGCAGGCCGAAAAATAAATGAGAACTCGGGATTCCATAATTCTTGCAATAGTGGTTGTCGACCTTTGGAATGTACACCAAGCAGTTATCAGAGGCACTCAATTTACTAAATGCATTGGGTTGGTGTTCAGAGAGGGGGAAAAATTAACTTAGAGCTCAAGTGAGGTTTTGTTATTCCACGATAATTTGCACATTGTCTTGTGGCCATGTCGGCACTGCGTCGGATGTGATGTTTCGAAACGGTTATGTTATTATTTTCTGGTGTTTATCCATATGGCGTGTTATAGCCGGTATATGAAGACTTGAAATATCGCCCCAGATCAATTACTAATGTGGCCTGGCATCCTATTTCGGTACTACGGTGTGCCCACCTATGCTGAAGTTTACGAGAATGCACGTTCGACTATAACTGACATCCACTTGCATCCGTACAACGTGAAAACAGGAAAAATCCCAATCAGTCGCAATGATTATCCGGCAACCAAGACCAGCTATTAATATTGATATCATAACTTCGTGAACGGACTAGAAATCCCAACATTTTGCACCCGTAAAATACAAAACTGATCACTCTGTACCTATGTGTTCAGGAGTTAGTGCTGCCGCAACAGTTCGGGCACTATCTACCACGTGTCTGACCACGTGTCGTATCGACCACGTGTCTGACCACGTCGTACTCTTCATACAGCTTCATTGTTGATTGATCATTCACAAGCCACATGCAGCAGAACACACTTTTCGGGTCTTGTCCACCCAACTTTCGGTCAATCAATGGGATTTTCTGAACAGAGGATGGACTACAGTTGTTAAATACTTAATATATTCATGACATGCTATTTGTGCCAGGCACATGTACCGACGATCTGCCCCTCTTATAGGATTATCGATCATCATACCGCACTATGACGATCGCTTCTGTGTCATGCCATCCAGTTTTTGCAAGTCTTGAGCAGATCATGCAACAGAAATACCGCCGGAATCGGGCTCATCTGCTGAGCATGGTGTGCGTGTCTGAAGCTTAAATGCACCATGCTTAATTGTGGAATTAGCATAGGTATTATGATGTCACAGTCCTCCTGTTCCACAAACTCCCGCTCAGTTTATGTCGCATACAACTGTCAAGCGCGGCACCCTCCATCGGACTGACACCAAACACACGGTCGCCCGGCCTCAGGGCATGCAGGTCGTGAGGCATAGAGAACCAAACACGTAACCAGGGGTGGTTGGCTGACGCTTAGCCGGCGCCAGCAGGATTGGCACTGGTGAAGTTGAGCTATACAACATTTTCTAAGGAAAAGACACGATCGTGCTTCAGCGAAGGCTTGCGGCGCAAGTCGCGAAAGCTCAAAACCGAGACGCCAGATCTAACTCTGAAAAACTTAGGACTTGAAAGTGCTGCAGCATAGATGTTTGGAAGGCTTGAAAAACGTGCCGATCGGACCGGTCAGACCGGGTAGTTCAGATGTGCTTCCGTCGCATATACACGGGAATGGACCCGCCTGGCAGTCACCATCGTTGGTAACCATTCCGCGATGATTTCACAATGCCGTTCTCACTTCCCGATGCCTGTGATGTACACAACAGAGACGTCTGTTGCGAAGGTCGGATCATATGTTCACCGGGTGATGCTCGAGCCGGCACCACATGACATCACACGATGCGATGTGTACACCATAGGCGAAGGTCACAGGACACATGACACGGGAAGCACGGGACACGTAGCAAGTCAGGCGATTTGGCTGAAATAACGGCTCATTTGCTATCCTTGCAAAGGAATAATGTGCCTCTTGTACGGTGTGCAAAGCCTTTGCGTTCCTAGTAGAAGCCGATAACTGGGTACCTATAATTGATTCTGCTATGCATTAAACAGAATGTCAGCACGTTGGTACATCGATAATCATCCTTAACTTTCTGTATATCAACCCAACCGTATACTAACGGCATACCAGTACATGCATTCAGTACATCAACAGTATTTAGTGCAATCTTTTAATCGTGCACATGTGTTAAGTCACTGATCTGAAAGGAACATGACATGTGCTCCAGGTACTACTCAAAGTTGTTTAACCACGACAATGGTAAGCCATCCAGCACAACCGGCTTAGAAATAGAGGTGAGAACATTTGACTGTCTTGCCAAATCGCATACCTCATGCAAACTGACCTCTTGGGATTGCACTCTATGTCACTGCTTATAAGCAAATACATACAATTGCGAATTCACATGTCAAGTTGACCCAAGTATGTAGGCCTTCTCGAGATGGACTCAATAGTACATTAGTACCAGCATGCGCTATGATGTTAGTGGCAGATACTGGAGGCGCAAATGTTTTGTTGTACCAATTAACAATTTGGAGGGGCACACCCGATCGAACATGTGCTGGCGCCGCGGAAGCGAACACACACTGGGGAAAGTAATTCGATGTTACGCTGAATCACTTCCTTTGAAACCAAGGCCACGTAAGTGCTCGGGTGGTCTTCCTTCGCTCAGCGGCACGCCCGTACAGGACGGAGGAATGTGTTCATACCGTGCATTGATCCACCGTTCTGGCTCCACAGTCCTGGCTCCACCGTTCTGGCTCCTCCGTTCTGGCTCCACCGTTCTGGCTCCACCGTTCTGGATCCACAGTTCTGGCTCCACCGTCCTGGCTCCACCGTCCTGGCTCCACCGTTCTGGCTCCACCGTTCTGGCTGCACCGTTCTGGCTCCACCGTTCTGGCTCCACCGTTCTGGCTCCACCGTTCTGGCTCCACCGTCCTGGCTCCACCGTTCTGGCTCCACAGTTCTGGCTCCACCGTTCTGGCTCCACCGTTCTGGCTCCTCAGTTCTGGCTCCTCAGTTCTGGCTCCACCGTCCTGGCTCCACCGTTCTGGCTCCACCGTCCTGGCTCCACCGTTCTGGCTCCACCGTTCTGGCTCCACCGTTCTGGCTCCACCGTTCTGGCTCCACCGTCCTGGCTCCACAGTTCTGGCTCCACCGTTCTGGCTCCACCGTCCTGGCTCCACCATTCTGGCTCCTCAGTTCTGGCTCCACCGTTCTGGCTCCACCGTCCTGGCTCCACCGTTCTGGCCAGTGCTGACCTGTACGACAGCCGTCTCCGTCTCCCATTCCGGCTGGCGACGCGTGGTTAGAGATCAACCATCTCCAACAGCATCTCTCGCGTGCCCATTAGTGGCACACACAAGTGTAGCAGCGATGTTCCGAGTGCCTTCACACTTCCTCCCTCCTGCTGACTGTCTAGGAGGCGGGAGCGGGGAGGAGCCCATTTTGGTTAACCTGCTTCAGTGCTGGCGATGACATGGTTGGCCCCATTGCTGCGGAGTCCAGCCACAGCCATACCATGCGTCTTTCTCTGATGGTCTCCCAAGTTGGCAGTGCTGTGCATCAAGCTGGCAATAAACATCTTTATGTTGCCAGTCTTCCATTCAAGAGCCCATAATGAGGTATCTAGGAGGTTCATCACTATGCAGATGAGGCCTGCGACTGCGGCATCTAGGTGTTCCAGTGGTATGGCCGGGAGGCTGCTCATGCTCAAGTCACTAGCGCAGAAGGTAGCGTAGCTGTAGACCTTCGTTGTCGCACACTTGCTTGATGCTTTCAACATGTCAGCACAGTCGCCTACGCCCTGGATGCGCCACTTGTCCCCTAACGCTTGATGTTCCGCAAGTCCCTGCGGTCCACAAACTTCGGAATGCTGACAGCCTTGCACGAGCTACCTTTGGCGCTCGGGATGTATTCATACTTGTAATGCAACACCTACCTTACATACCACACCAAATGGGACCGAATGTACCTCGTTGGTCGTGAAACGTACGCTCTCGATGTGCGCGACTGACGTCCTGTGTTTCTAGCCCACCATGCTTGGTATGTTTTCCCGAGTGAACTGTAAGAATAGCAATGTTCCCTTCAGCAAGCATCAAATGTCTTGTGCACCACAATTGCGCATATGCAGAACGAACATCTAATATCCTTTTTTGCAGTTACGCGACCCACCACAGGAAATAATTTCCACAAACTGACCTACCACAAGCCATTGTTTGTCCTCATTGTGTCGAATTGATCACTTGACAAGTACGCCGTAATTATGCTGATTGTGATTATGATCCCCAGCACCGTTCGGCAAATATCGACAAATATCGAGGGTGGGCAGATGTGGCCCCACATCAGGCTGTCGAAGGATAATGTCAGGTCAAGGAATACATTTCGCCGCCACCACCCAAGGGGTGCTTGCTTTTTGCAGTCCATTGGTAAAATCCTAGTTGTCTTACGAAGTGATATGGGGAAGTTTTACGAAAGGAAGTTGCAGTTTCCAAAGTATAATAGTGAGAAATTGCAGAAATGTTTCGCATTGAACTGATCACTTCAAAGCTAATTATCGCACATCTCGAAACTGGAATCCCCGTTTAGAGACCATTTAGGAACTAATACATGGCAAAGTCATGCAACGAATTATTATGTCATATTATATGGTAGTACTTCCCAGAAACGATTATATTATATCCACGTGATGTTTTATGGTCAGATCCAGTCATGAAGTCAATAATTGTCCTGCTGTATCGACAGCTGAAGTCGTTTCATCGTCGGACATCACGAAGTTGTTTCAGAGTGACGTATTCAGAGTGTAGTTCGGATGTGTTCCAATTGATTCAAGTTGTGACATGTCGGTCGAGTTAATCGTGACTAAACAACGGACCACGCAATTCGATGAAGACTTCCATTTCACACACTCTTCAATTGATAATGTGGAAAGACAATGCTTGGGCCAACATTTCATAATCGAGTTGCACAGCAAAAATACCCCATGTACAAAGCATGTTCCTGGCTGAAAAAACCTATGAAATAGTAATAATTAATTGTGTGGCTTAACTTTCGAAATGCCATTAGATTTCCATGATTTTTAAAAAAGGTGATTAGCGATTTCGAGAATCCTGACAGATTTATTATCCTGTTTATAACGAATTATCCCGACAGCACGCTATTCACTGGCCAACTTCACCCGGCCATCACGGGGGTGGTCATTTTGCGCCTCCACCCTAAGGTTATCCGCGAATAGTGACAAAACGATGTGCGGCAGCGCACCGAAATTTGGCACACCTTTTCCCACATCAATTTGACATGTTGTGTGAAAACTTAGAGTTCAGGTCGGACTACGGTTAACGAGTTAATCAATGTGAAGTAAGGTTACCTCCAAAAATTTTCAACCAGTCGTGAAGCCTGAATTGATAAAGACATTCTAAGGAAACTTTCAGCGTTTGTGTATCTTTAGGGACGCAACAAAACGCACCAGAGTAATTTTCCTTCTTTTTTTTGCTTTTGATGACTTATTAGTTTTGCGCATTTTCCCATTAGAGCCAAAATCGAAGATTCTGGCTAAAGTAAGCACTTTTATGAGGGCAAATTGGCTTCAAGCAATGTTTCTCGGTTCGCTCTACCCATTATAAAATATAAATTTAAACAAATTGAAAACTCAAAATTTAGACAAATTCCCCCCCCCCCCAAATGTTGACAGTTGGTGTACAAAAATGATAGTACTATGGTAGAATTCGCCTTCCTTTTCTGATTCCAAATATGTTTTTGTATTTAAAATATCCCCAAAAATTAACCCCACGAGCCAAAAACATGATGTCAGTCGTGATCTCATACGAGTCACATATCTCCAGTAACGCCACTTTTTGCGGGAATTTTGGGGTGGTTTTGGGCCCTACTCGTCGGGCGCTTTCCGATGACACCACCTTCGTTTTCGTGTAGCGCTTAGTTTGGAGGTTATAGTGGGGGGGGGGGGGCATAATATGACCCCCGCCCCAGAGCGAGGTGCGAGGATCTGACCGGAAAAACGGCGCGGGTTAAAAGATAGCACCATAAGTGCCAAGCATGAACACGAATAGGAAACGAAAACATGTATGAAGAAATTAATCGTTGAAAAGATTATTTGTTAATAGCAAACGGAAAATCAATTTCCTCTGTCCGGCAATCTCAACATACCTATGTTAACGTGAATAAGTTGGTTTTAATTCCGACGGAAATGCAAATGAACCTTAAAGATCCTTGTGTACGTGTTGAATACATATTGTCATCCTTTTGTTGTTTAAGTTTGTCGGGTTTGCCACCATGTGGTGATGTTGACAACTTTCCATCTCGGAATGTCTTTTTTATATAGTAGTCTTGTCAGAGAAGCAAAACCCGCCAACATCACCATCTAGGGTATGTGACAGGGTAAAGGTGTACAATATGTTCGAATACAAAAAGGTAGGCTGCATGGAACAAGTTTATGCTAGACTCGTTTCCCATGATATTTCTTCTACGCCACCGGATCAATTATCGCTAGATTTGCACTAGGCGGCTCCGCAGCAAAAGTAAGGTCATCTGTCACAGCGCCGTTCTAGCCGTCCATAGGAGTTTGAAACATAGCGTGACAGGCACGGAGGTACTTTTTCAGGGTTTGTAGTAGTCTGCCAACTGTTTGCTCCTCTGGGTCTCGTCTGAACCAGTACCATTACTGTTTGTAGTATGTGCGCCGTGCGTACACAACATAGTTTAAGGCGGGGGAGTGTCCCGTAAAACGTTCTTTATACTGTAGCCGCAAGATGCAAAAGGACGAAGGTTTTTCGCTTGAAGTCAACTGTTGTTGGGCAACGAGAGTAAACGATCTTTTCCGGTTGAAAACCAGCACAAAACAAGGCAAAAGGAGATGCATAACATATCGTCGTATTTCCTGGTGTGGTTTCATGAAGAAAAATATGTCGACGTTGTCACTAATCATCATGAAATGCAGCAATAATTGGCTGATCGCTTAAACAAAAACATGCATTTTTAAATACATGCCCTAAATCTTGTAGTTAACAAATCTGATAGGCGCAATGCATTGCACCAAAATTTCTTATTTCGTTGGAAAATAATATCCAGGCAAAGGAATAAGTTTTACCTCTCACAATTGTCTTTCACAATTTGTGTTTTACCTGCACTTTGCCCAGATACTGATAATGCGTCTACAATTTATCAGTATTGCTGTGGCCAACTGCTCTACCAAATACAATTGTACCGCATTACATTCGGTTTCTTGTCATTTTCCTCAAGTTTTCCTCAGAATTTTCTGCTCCCACGTCATATCGTCAGGAATCATTTTATATTCTGACACCCTAGTCAAGACAAGCTTTGCAATGCAGATGGAAATTATTTCTGTATCACTTTTCTGGATCACTTTTCACTTTTATTTCTGGAACAGCTGGGGCTGACGTGTTGATGGCAAAACAGCTCAACAATGCTTATACAGAAAACAAATGGGTCGTTGAATAGGATATACTCCCTTGCCATGCGATATGGTAATGCCTGAATATTTATTCAGGGAAGTGGAGTGGAAAAGGCATGTCAACTATTAATCAAAGATACAAATCTTGAGAGAGATGTTTAATGCTTACACGATCAAGATGCTTACAAGATCAAGAAGCAAGCGTCCTGATATATTTCCTTATCAGAGTTTTAGCTTCACTGAAGCACACCTCCTTTTTATGGATTTCTATTGAAACTGGGGGTACATATGCAAGTTTCGTACCTGTTCAACTAATTAGCTCCGGCACTTTCGACAAAATGATATTGTCGCATGAAACTTATCTCTTCCGATTTTGTTGAAAATTACAGTGATAAATTCAGAATGTTACATTCCGAAGTAAATATCTCAAATATACGCTAGTGCACATGGAATAGCGCAAGCAAGCAGTCATCAGGTATTTTGCAGGTGTTTGAGGGCATTTTCTGAGCCCCTGCAGCCTGCTGCGTACAGATGGATCGCTCAAGGACAGGAATATGCCCATGGTTGTCGATGTAGTACATTTTGTGTGGCATTTCCCTTCCCTTCCCCATATTAGTTTGACTCCCTCTCCCTCTCTTCCCACGATTTTAATTTTTTACATGGAACCCTATTGGCGGTCGCTAATCGCCCCCCCCCACAAGTTCTTTCATATATCCCCCCTTGCTTTTGAGAAATCGAACCTACTGAATATACCGCATGGAATGGGTTCAAGCTGGACAACACGCGTCACATGACAAAACAAATAAGGCACAAAGTTCTCAAGCACATACATGACTCGGATCTATTGGTTCCTTCTCATCATTAAGTGCACTGCATTGCCAGCAATATGCATTCAGAGTAGCGTCCGATTCTAATAGGAACAGCATGCAATATGCATAGCTTGTGACCGGAGGACAAGGAATACATCAGTCCCGTCATGTGAGCATATCTATAACTGATACCAAACTAACCAATGTAAGTTTGGTATACTCGTCGTGATTCCACGCCAACGCATGCGAAACATTACGGGCATGCAAACGTGGGTTTGCAGAGATGCGCACCTGCCTCGTTCCAGTAGCTCGGTATCAAGTGCGCCGTAGCTTTATCAGGTTCCGTCTCCGAGTCGCCACAGACGACCGAGTCGTCGCCGCCGCGCCGTCAGAGCGCGAGGACCGTCTCGCCCGCTCACCGCCGCGCCACTGGCGTCGGCGGCGGCGCGGCGCGTCGGTAGCGACGCGGCGACAAGTGTCAGCCGACGGCGTCTGAGCCGCCAGTAGCGCTCCGGAGACACCGACAGTCGGCTGTACCGGCCGGTGACCTGAGACCTCTGGCGCGGCGGCATAGCCGGGAGGGGTGGGTCGTGCCCGGCACCACCGTCCGGACCCTATCACCGGCCACGAGCATAGTACCACCCATCCCGAACACAGTCCTAATGTACCGAGGAGCGTTGGCTCTTCATATCGGTGGATATATATGGATGGATATATATGGATACCTCACCAGAACCTATAAAGCACGTCGTGGAAACAAATCTTCATTGAAAAATTTATTCAAACATCCGTTTATTATACGACGAATCATAGACAATAGATCAGCCGAAATGTGCTCCAGCATGAGTGTTGGTGTCCGGGCAGGGGCAGTTGCCGACCTATTATTTCAGGAAGAAACAGTGCATAAATGCAACCAAAACCTGAGAGTTAGTCCTTCCATTACACATATGTATCGGGAGCAACATGTTATGCTGCAATCTAGCTGCGTGGCTTTAACATGCCCACTGCGGAGTGATACAATAAATCTGGCAACTGGCGCACCTAGAAGCTCATTTTTAAGTCGTTTAAACTCAAGACAAATGAACAAGTCTCGAATAAAAACGTATAAATGGGAAAACGCAATTCGGAACTTAAGGGTTTTTTTAACCACCTTCTCACCCAAAAAAACTCGATTATACACATTCGTCCGGTTAACCTGGTATTTACTGCGGTATGTTGACTGGAATAGTCATTGTTGGGGGTGCCCCTCCTTTGTATCTTTGCAACTAACGAGCTGATCACGCCGATTCAAACGACATTCGATCGCCCCATAGCTTTAATGGAAATTTTGTTGTGTGTACCTGAAAGTCACTGGTGAGGTCACAGGTCATGTCAGGCAAACGACTTGACAGATTTTAAGAGCTCATATTCTAAACACAAATCAGGGCATTACGGTAATGTAACACATCAGCTGTGGTCGAATGCATGCAGTGTGTACCTACAATTACCCATACAGACGATTTCTGGTCTCTGGTCAAGTAAGGTCACCGGAGGGAAAGAGGTCAAATTGCCGTTTGCATTCAGCATACAATGCAATACATTTTCCATGCCATATTTTCGCAGGGGTCTTGAATAACTGACTTAAATATTCGCATATGCTACGGAAGTTTCAGTATCTGTACAATCTGGCGTGACGCGCGCGAGTTCCCATATTGTGTCAAGTTGAAATAATTAGTTGATTCCAAGAGTGCATATTTTTACCGTAAATAGGGACATTAAGGTAAGATAAAACTTAGGTGCTGGTCGATGCATGTACGAAATTCCAATAATTATACAATCTAAAATTATTGGCCTCGGGTCAAGTGAGGTCATCTGGGGAGAACGTGTCAAACTGTCGTTTCGGTTCAGTGTACAATGCGTTACATGTTTTCAGGCGGTATCTCCGCGAGGAGCTCGAACAATGGACGTACACTTTCATATGTAGCACATAATACAAGACAGAACACTCTCGTGTTCTGTCCTGTGCATAATTGACAGGAAACTGTAGATTGTTATGGGTGCGAGTATTTTTTTAGATCATCGTAATGCAAAATACAGAATGATGATGGTTGGCACATAGCACAGACACATGTTTTGGCTTATATTCTGGAATATTTTATAGCATTTGCCTCTCGCGTTAGGATCCATGAACTGTCACGTCCGAAATGTCATCATACAATAAATCTCCGATCGTGAATGTCGCTGGCATCATACAACGCCTTTTCGGCCATCCCCGTGACTGTCCGAACCGCCCCTCGCGACCGTCGCCATCACATCAGCGCATGCCTACTTATGCTCCTG
The DNA here is from genome assembly GCA_034440615.1 of Ashinkailepas kermadecensis. Lineage (NCBI taxonomy): Eukaryota > Metazoa > Arthropoda > Thecostraca > Neolepadidae > Ashinkailepas > Ashinkailepas kermadecensis. The sequence goes on from JAOTOM010004967.1 coordinate 543,716, forward strand.
AGGGTGAGAGCACTCAGGATCGCACATCCCGATGTTCGTGCTGTGCCCCTTGTGCTCCTGAGGGTGAGAGCACTCAGGATCGCATATCCCGATGTTCTTGCTGTGCTCCTTGTGCTCCTGAGGGTGAGAGCACTCAGGATCGCACATCCCGATGTTCTTGCTGTGCCCCTTGTGCTCCTGAGGGTGAGAGCACTCAGGATCGCATATCCCGATGTTCTTGCTGTGCCCCTTGTGCTCCTGAGGGTGAGAGCACTCAGGATCGCATATCCCGATGTTCGTGCTGTGCCCCTTGCACGCATAGTTATTGCGGCTGTCGCAAAGTGGCTACTTCAGCACTTTGTCCTTCGGCACCCCGAAGCGATCACTGCCTTTGATTTCAGACATGCTATAGCATGCCATGTGCAAATATTACACTCTTTGTCTGAACACAGGCATGTCAATAATTGGCTCATGGTGACTTGGCATGCAAGAATGTCTTTGGCAATCGGTATATATGCAACAGGCTATGTTTTTTCGTCAAACTTCGATCATCTTTTGACTTGTTTGCTGCTTGTGCCGCGGATTTCGCGTATGATTAAGATGGTGCTCTTTTTCACGGTTCTGCGTGGTGGGATTTGTTTCCATCAAGGTTTTGTTGACAACAGATCATGCTAGGCGTTGTCTGATGCGCGGTTCAGATGGTTGTTTTTGCTTGCGGTATGTGTTGAGTTTATTCTTCGTCTAATGCGAAGTGCTTCGGGGGCGGAGACACCGGACGAAAAATATTCCGGTCTGCCATGACAGTGGCTGGCGGTTGAGTTCGAGTTGTTGGCGCAGAGACATAATATAACTGAGACTGATAATGTGAGTTTACTTTGACCCACTCGGCCACGGGCTACAGTGGTAGTAGCGGTGGCAGCGGTGGGACTCGAACCCACGCCTGGAGAACCAAACTGCGAGAAAAAAAAACATGCAGACTTGAGAAAATAGGCAGCCAAACCCAAAAAGCTCGCCAACCGCTTTGCAGTTCTCGGCACCGGCCAACCTTGCCCTTGGCCAGGATCGGCCGACACGCCATCTTTGCTGACGACCTGACCTAAATACATAAGTTACGCTGGGCTGAACAAGAGAACAGTTCCCCGGATTTACCGTGCAGCCAGCCTGAAACAAACGATTCAACACATGGTCAAACTTGGAAATGACTTCAGGCAAACTTTACCCATGGATGACGATATCGCCAAAATAGCGTATATCCCTGTATATATCAATAATACAAATAGTGGGATAATGTGCTTAAATAGTGTAGTGCAGTGAGTCACGTTCCATATCACCCAATATTACGTCAAGAAGACGGGCACATGTCATCTGACCGGAACACAAGCAAAAAGCGACTCTAGCATGCCTGCAGGTCCCGAAGGGTGGTACACTAATGGGCTCCGTTCTGAGGGTCAACATAAATCTGGTAGTAAACACCTTTCAAATCACACAATAAACCAGGATCTACCAGAAACAGCATCAAACGTACCATCCACACAGAGGATTCAATAGGCAGGAAGACGTGACAGCATCGCATTTTCTGAAATCAGCACAGATCCCCAGATCTGACCGCTCTCCTTTCGAACGAGACAAATCGGCGATGACCAGCTCCGAAATGACGGTTCCAAAATGTCCTGTGAAACCAACTGGTCAGTTTGAGCTGGGACCTCATCACGCAGATGTGGAGGGACGAGTTGCTGGAGCTGGAGGGAAAGCTGGAGGGACTCGACGAGCAGGCTGACTGAACGGAATACTGCCGAGCCCAAGGAGGCAGGGGACGTCAATCTTGCCATACTTGACACGTGAACAGAATTGACACGCCACCGATAAGAAAATTCATCGATGCTTGACCCAACAGAGACAGCGGAGTTCCGGTGGCAGCTTCGGCCAAAACTGCAGATGGACTGAGCTTAGTTTCGCGAGGAAGCACATCGAAAACTGACGTGTTCAAAGTGCTGACGTCAGAGCCAGTATCTATTGCAGACATTGCACTGCATGCCATACATTTGGGCTTGAAATGTAAGGTCGTCGTTCAGTCGCATGTCAGTGTCTTGGGACGGCGTCTTTACTCCCGGGATGAGGCTAGGGGACCTGGAGTCCCGGGCTTGAACCAGAGTCTCGTCTGCCGTTCCCCTGCCGCGAGCAAACCGATGCCAAATGGCCAGCTGCAGCACAAGCATACCAGACAGTGCTACGGAAACGACAAGTAGCGCGTCGGCGGCCAGGGCGACCACAAGACCAACACGCGGGTGTTCGGTCTGGCTCAGACCTGCCCCGCTAACCTGAACGGGCCGACTGGCCCGCGACCGGAGCCAGTCGCCCGGTACGTCAGCAATCACAAAAACGCCAGGTAGCATCACGAGCATCGTCAAAACGACGCTCCAGCTGATCGATGCGATCCAGCACGTGCTGCAGCAGCTTGGAAGATGTCTGGGCCTGGCGTACAGCAGACTGCCGTAGGGTCTCAGCGCTGCGCTTTCCCTGGTCGGCAGAAATGGCAGCACAACCATTTCAGATAAATCACAAAGATGTTCGCTTTTCGTGGACGCCGGAGGCACAATTGATATTTGATAGATTGAAGAGCGCACTCTGCAGCTCTTCCGTGTTGGCGCTCCCCAGGTTGGAGGCTGGTGAAGTTCTCCCGTGTTGCCTGCCCCCTCCCCAGGTTGGAGGCTGGTGCAGCTCTCCCGTGTTGGCGCTCCCCAGGTTGGAGGCTAGTGTAACTCTCCCGTGTTGGGGCTCCCCAGGTTTGAAGCTGGTGCAGCTTTCCCGCGTTGGCGCCACCCAGATTGGAGGCTGGTGTATATTTCCAGTGTCGGCACTCTGCAGGTTACAGGCTGGTGCTGGCCAGTTCGTGGTTGAGCGTGGCACAAGCGATCAAGCTGCTGGATTTATCCTCTTGCAGGTGCAGGACGGTGAGGATAGGCTTATAGCTTACGACAATCACAAGTTGACCAAGAGTCAGATAACTTGGTGTGACGAGAAAAAAAATGTTAGCCTGTGTGGAAGCGGTGAAACATTTCAGTTAGTATTTGCTCGGACGGAAATTCGTTCTCCGTTCTGATAATTCCAGCTTCCAGCTACTGTTCAACTTCAAGCACTCCACTGGCAAGCTGACCAAGTGGTTTGAGACGTTGGCTCAGTTTCAGTTTTCGTTAGAATTAAAACCGGAAACTCAAAATTCGGCAGCGGACGCTCTCTGTCGATGTCCGGAGGCCACCGCAGATTCCTCTGTCCCGATTGAGAACCCTGTGCACTGCTACAATATTACTGACTCGTCCTGGTCCGCTAGCTTCATTCGGTCGGGGCAACAAAAGGACGAGTCACTGGTCGAGATCCTGCTGCTTCTGTCGCCTGGTCAGCTGCCGACGTGACGGCGCGTCGATGTGTCGACCCGACCCCTGCTCAGACGTTGGTCTCGCTTGACAGTCCTCCAGGGAGTTATCTGTCGTCTGGTCAGCTGCCGACGTGACGGCGCGTCGATGTGTCGATCCGACCCCTGCTCAGACGTTGGTCTCGCTTGACAGTCCTCCAGGGAGTTATCTGTCGTCTGGTCAGCTGCCGACGTGACGGCGCGTCGATGTGTCGATCCGACCCCTGCTCAGACGTTGGTCTCGCTTGACAGTCCTCCAGGGAGTTATCTGCAGGAAGTATCGGAGACTGGCCCGTGACGGACATCAATTGCAGCTGGCGATGCCGAGGTCTCTGTTTCCGGGTGTCCTAGCTTCTCTCCACAGTGGCCCTACAGGTGCACACTTTGGCTCTGCTCTATGTGCACAGGTGCGGCTCGGTTTTGGTGACCGAATATGCTGTCGGACACTAATGGCTTCTGCAGGCGATGTGAGCGCTGCTCGAAGAGAAAGCAGCATATTTCTCAACCCAGTGCCACGTTAGGTGAGTTATACGCCTCGGAGCCCTTTAAAGCTGCGACATTTTGAGTGATCTGCCTGTGACCGTGCATGGGCACACACTCGCGTCGGTCGTTGTCGATCACCATACCCGGTGGAGTGCAATCTACCTGTTGAAAGACATGACCGCCACGACGGTTGCTTCTGTGCTGGCGACTGAGTTCTTTTCGCGAAACTTGCTTGGCGACTTTCCGCGGGGGGGGGGCGAGGATTAGGTTTTACCAGCCTGCCACCAGGTGGTGATGTTTGGATGTCTGATGTTCTTGAGTGTATGATGTGTGCATAAGTGTTGTGTTGAAGGCTGACGAGTTGTTGTGTGCTGAGTTGGTGTGTGTGTGTGTGTGTGTGTGTGTGTGTGTGTGGACTGGTGGTGATGTGGAGAGCCGGGCTGGTATTGTAGTGAAGAGTGGTGCTTGGAGCAAGCTGGCAGAGGTCAAAGGGGAAGTGATGGTGCAGCAAAGATGAGTTGAAACTGGAAGATATAGAGTTGTAGAGAAGAGTTTGAAGATGAGTGGAGCTGATTTGCAGTTTACCGAATGGTGCAGCAAGGACAGCATGGGGGAGTGGAGGGGGGGCTTCGGTGATCGTCGATACAATTCCCTTAACATGGCAACGACGAAGCTTGTCACGAAACATACTGCTCGGTTTTGTTTTGGGTCAGGCCACGTTTTTCCCAACTTCTTCCTCTTTTTGTTCTTCGTTTGTGTGTTATGTTTTTTTCTTCGAGCGTCTCCTATTGGTGCTTTTGTTCGTTTTTGTTCTTGAGCAGTTTCTTTTCTTTTTCAAATATCATATGACAGTCTAGTGGAGGAATGAAAGTGGTGGATGTGCTCGTGTAGTGTTCGGTGTTTGTCGTTGAGGGGTGTCTTGATGTTAAAGTTGAGATCGCTCGTGTTGCAGAATGTGGTAAGTGATTGCCGTTGTTGGATGTATTTGTGACAGTGGATGAGGATGTGGTGGGCCGTTAGCACTATGTTGCAAGTAGTACAGTGGGGTCGTGGATGCTCTGCTTTGAGGTAAGAGTGCGTTAATTGTGTCCCATGTGTAAACGTGTCATGATTTGTTCGTGGCGTCGTGTACGTTGGTTGATCGTGTCCCAGTGGTCATATTTGGGGTGGATGGTGTGAAACACTGTTTGTGTTTCGTCCCATGCTGTCTGCATTGAGTTGAGGGTTTGTTGCATGTGAGGGAAGTAGTCCAAATTCGATGCGATGCGATGTGTGATGCCTGGTAGAGTGTTGCTGGTGTAGGATGCCTGATGTAGTAGCTTTGTCGGTTCGTGTGTCCGCATGTTCATTGCCAGTGATGTTTGTATGACTTGGCATCCAGAGTAACAGTGCCTGTTGATGTGTTGGGTGGTGGTAGTGGCTGTGGAGAATTTGTGTGATGAGTGGGTGTTTTTGTCGTGTCAATGGTGTAATGGTTTGCAATGCTGATTTTGAGTTCGAGGCTATAATTGAGTGTGGTGTGCTTAAGCTTTTGAGTGTGTTACATGCTGTGTGAATTGCGTTTAGTTCTGCTGCATCGATTGATGCGGTGTCTGGCAGACGGTCATAGAGTATAGCTATTGGCGGCGAGTTCTTTGATTAGAGCACAGCCGCCGCGCCCGTCTGCCTTGGTGTGTGTTGTATGGAGCCATCGGTGTAGATGATGTAATTGGAGTGATGTGCTGTGTATTCTAAGAATAGCTCCGCAGGGAGACGGTCGTGTGAAACGAATTATGCGCACCCTGTTGGACAAGGCAGCAAAATATTTGCGGGGGGATCATGCTAAATGGACTCTTCATTTGCGCTCCTTATGTTCGGATATAAATCCCAAGTTCACGGAACTCTAGGCTATAGTTCATATTTTCTCATGTTCGGCCGGGATCCTCGGCTTCCCGTGGAGGCTGAGCTTAAGGTGCCCATTGCGCCTAAGTCTGAAAGTGTTGCTGAGTACGTGGACAGATTGTGCGAGAGCATTAGACAAGGGCGCAACAGTGCAAAGCAGCGGTGGTGCTGGAACAATGCAAAGCACAAATGCCGAACAGCCTTTGCGTTCCGTGTCTGGACTTCGTAGTGCTTTCTGACCTTGGCAAGCGGTTATGGGTATGTCTTAGCATTCAATATTACCGTGTCGTTGTCTTTTCCACCGAAGTAGAGAGAACCGTATCCGGTTATATTTTAGTTGGGTCAACTTTCGGTCAGCTTTAGACTGGCTTACTACTGGCGCCGAGGATTCTGCGAATGATTAAAATAGTGCTTTTGTGTCACGGTTCTGCGCATTAGCGCAAACAGAGGGGGGGCTTAGGTGGCTGTAGCCTCTCCGCCGTGCTAGAGGGGCCCATTTCTAATTTTGCTTTGCTTGCCCGCCGAGGACCAGTAACAACTGGGCTCCCCCTTAGAGGTGGTGGCCTCCCGAGAATCACGTCGGTATTCGGAAAAATTGTGCCGGGGCAGAGAAGAATTGCGCTGGGCCCAAAACATTCCTGTTGAGGCCTCCAAAAATACCGATCGGAAGCACCAAATAAAGAGAGTGGAGCCATAACGCGCCGGGGAACAAAAACAATCGCACCGGGGTTCCCAAATTTAGGGAAGAACCGAACAATTCGCGTTGGGGGCCCACACAAATCAGTGGGGGTCCGATAAATAGCGATGGGCCCCTAAAACCAAGCTGGAACCTCTATGAATTAAGCGAGAACCGCCATAAATATATCCGAGCCCGGAAATTCGCTTTGAAGTACCACAAATCGCGCCACAAGACACACAAAATTGTGTAGGTTCCGACAAAACGAGCTGGACCCCCCAAAAAGAAGAAGATAATACAGCTGGGCCTCAACATTTGCGTCGGAGCCCAAAAAAATATCACGTCGGGCTCCATAAATCGAGCCGAGGCTCCGAAGCATAGAAGTTTCAGAAAAACGCTTTGAACAGGAGGGGAGAGTGAGTTGAAATCCGACGAATTGCAAACGATGGCGGTACGTCCGAACTTCGACACAGGGTAAATAGATTGTCACTAATTACTCTAGTAAAAAATGTGCCCCTCTAAAAGATAGCGGTGGAGATCAGGGGACTTCTTTAAATGGGAGTAGGTGGGCCCCCTCCAAATCGGTTTGGTCCCCCTGATGGGAATCTAGTAGGTATATCACCGGGGAATGCCAATTAGCCTGCTAAGGTGGCCGAGGCGTTCGACGTACCGAGCGCTCCTAAGGCTTCCTGGAATCCTCTAAACCGTGTTGCGAGTAGCTTAAAGGCATGCCGAGGCCTTCAACACGTGCTGCACCACCTAAATGCTTGCACTTTGGGACCACCAACCCCCTCTAGGGGTTCCAACGCTCTTCAGGACAGGCCTTAGAGGCTTCATGACAAGCCTTGAGGGCACTCAATATGCTTTAGGAGCTATCGCTGTACTTTTGCTGTCCCATCATGCTTTAGGGACTCCTAACACGCTTCAGGGAACTCCAACACGCTTTAGCTTGGCCCCAATATGCCATTAAGGCCCCAACATGTCTTAGGGGGCACAAAATGCATTAAAGCCTCCAATATGCTTTAGAGGCCCATGGCCACTGGCGGATCCAGGGAGGGGCCATTCCGGCCATGGCCCCCCCGAAACGCTTAAAAGGCCATGCCCCCCCCCCGAAATCAACAGAAGTCAACTAAATTAAAATGCAATAACCTTTGCCGAGGTAAAAAATAGCGTCTGGATGAAAGTATCTCCAATTTTAAAGGGATTAAATAAAATTGTTTGGAAGCCATTATGATAGCATAATAGATTCTGACAAACATCGAGGGTTCCATGCTGCTCAAGTTCTGCTTACAGCAAGAGTTGACAAAATCGGATCCGCCAGTGTGTACACGTGCACGAACGTTGACGTGGTACAAGACGTTGAACGTGAACGTGAACGTTTTGGTAAACAAGAACACAAATCCGGTAACATAGAAACGGTGGAGGTAGGCTGGGGCCCCCACACAGGAAATTATGTTGTCAATTATTATTTTTATTTTTATTTTATTTAAATTTTAATTATTCTTTTTTTTAAATCGCCCCTTTGCCAAATAGTGGTCGAAATCCGGTGCTTTTAACCAAAAATAGTGGGAGAATGGGCACCCTCCAAATCCGTTCGACCCCTCCCCTGATGCAATTCCTAGGTACGCCACTGGGGGAGGGGAGGGGAGGGGGCTGACGCCGAAAACCGAAAGTTGGCCCCCTCCAAACCGGTGGGCTAGATCCGCCAGTGCCCATGGCACGTTTTAGAGGCAATCATGCCTTGGGCCCCAACATACTCTATAGCGGGCTCTCAGTACGCCTAGCGGCCCGGTGCCCAGAAGAACCATAAGATGTTTTGATGCCTTTTAGTGCGCTTTTGCTATGAGGCCTGGACCGTTTTTAGGGCTCCTTGCGTGCTTCTGGGCTCTCAAGCACAAGGAATGTGCCATCAAAATGATATCTTGAGATCATTCCAAAGTACCGTATTCTTTGTGGGGGAGATAGTCCCCCACTTCAGGCCATTTGGAGCGCATGGCACACGTGTCTCTCCTAGATCTGCTAGCGTGTGTCCTTCACACTGTGTTCGACACGTTCGGGTTTCACCAATATACGTCTTCAAATAAAATTAAATGACAGAATTAAGCCACGTAGCCAACGCACGACGGCGTGCGGACAGGTAGGAATGGCGGAACCGATGCACCAACATTTTCGTCACAAATAACTCGCACCAAACATCACATGACGACACCATTCGTGGGTTCTTTGGGCGTCGGTAGAGGGTCAGTCTATGTGGGTGTGGTTCTCCTTGTATTCATCCACGCCACTGTAAGCTTGTGGTCTCCTACCCGTCTCGGTGTCGATGTGCGGCGGCCGTAGTTGGCCAGATTGTCTCGTGTTGTTGTGATTCTTGTTGTTAGTGACTGCTAATTCTTCAGCTTATGTGTGAGTGCATGAATTTGGGTAAATTATACTTGTTCTGAACCGTGTCAGAAGTGCTGCCGCAGCGCCTGCCTGGACTGTGCTGTGCTACAATAGGGGGACATGGCTGACACGTGCAAATATTCACAATCCGCATATGAATGATTGGATGACACATTGGCAACCATGTTCAACCCGGAGTACACTGAACAAACCCAACAGTTTGCTTCAATAAGCTTCAGCTCAGCATTCTGAAGTGACCGAAACTTGTCGGCTTTCCGAAGTTCTAATGGCTCCATCAGCCTTCTATTTGTCGATGGCCACGTCAGATCCGAAGACATGCTGTCTGCATAAGATAGCAATCAAAACCCGCATAGTGTTCTGTTGTGTGCGCACACACACACACACACACACACACACACACATATATATACATATATATAATTATATATATATATATATATATATATATATATATATATATATACATATATATATATATATATATATATATATATATATATATATATATATATATATATATATATATATATATATATAAACATATCCGCAACCTATTTATCTATTTATCTATTTATCCATTGGCTTATTTCCTTCCCTGATCATCTCTGTCTGTCTCTGTCTCTCTCTCTCCCTCTCTCTCTCTCTCTCTGTCTGTCTCTCTCTCTTTCTCTCTCACTCTCTCTCTCTCTCTCTCTCTCTCTCTCTCTCTCTCTCTCTCTCTCTCTCTCTCTCTCTCTCTCTCTCTCTCTCTCTCTCTCTCTCTCTCTCTCTCTCTCTCTCTCTCTCTCTCTCTCTCTCTCTCTCTCTCTCTCTCTCTCTCTCTCTCTCTCCGCCCGCCGTCTCCCGTTCCTCGTAGTCTTGCCTCCATTTTCATCATTTTTTCTTGAAAACTATCACCATTCATCTCGTCAGCCTTATTTCAGCTCATTCTGCATGCATACAGCCCATCCGCACGGCAATTAAAGTATCTCATAGTTTGGCGACGAAGTATTAGCATGTTGCATTTTCAGCAGAAAGAGTTTGAAGTGGCGCAAGATGAAGCATTTAGCATTTGGGAGGATGTGAGCCGACATGTCTACATCTAAAGCTCCAAGAACGCGGTGAGATTTTGATACCATACGTTAGTGACTGACAGAGGATGGCATGTTAGTGTAGAATGTAAAGTTATGTCTGGCTGCCGGTTCCAGTTTAATTGACGACATAAACAGATGAGGTGCAATAAATTTGATCGGAAAGGCGGAATATGTGTTCACTAGAAACGTTCTAAATCCTGGGGGTATTGAAGTGGGGTGAGCGTTTCCGTAGTGCTTCATGCTACTATGTGTTCTTGAGACGGCGAATTCGGTGCCCTCACATTTCTAGGAAAGGTGTCGCAAAATAGACAAGAAGGGAACACTGCATTCTAATGAATTATTTTGCGAATGCCTGGCGTTTCGCTCAGGTTGATAAAACGCCCGTCGGATACCGACCTTCGAGGCACGATTAAACACGGCCAATATCGATGGTTCTTCCTGGCGATTGCCGCCCCGTTAGTGATGGCATCAACACCAAACTTGCCAGAGGTGATATTTGGGATGCTGGGAAAACTACGGCTTAGTTTAGATAATTTTCGGTTAGCTCCTGCTGGGATGGATAGCTGATGATAGCGCGCTCGGCTGATAACCTTTGTAGAAGACTCTTGACACATTCTGCACTTGTCTTCTTCAATTTTTCCATAGCTATGTTGACAATTGAGACATAATTTATGCTTAATTGGTCCACTAAGTTCAACTCAGATACCCTAACCATATACTAGTATGTCAAAAGCATACTACTATCGTGCGATGTCATATCACTTGTTTTATGAGTGCTGGAGTCAATTTGAGAGCTAAACTCGAAAAAGGACCAACCAAATTCTTATGATTCAAGTTCTATGATTCAAAATTCCACCCATGGTCATTCCAGGTCATCTTGAGTCGGTGACCTTCGATGACTCTGAGGAGGTGAAAACTGTGCCAGCTTGTAGCCAGTCATCCAAACACATTACTTTGTACCACGTCGCTCCGAAAAAAAACATTCGATACTAAACAAATATCGTTTTTATATCACTCTGACCCCAGGTACTGCACAACACCAATTAAACCATAGATGCATGGCATGACCTTGCATTCACCTGACATTTTGCACACTAGCACAAAACATTGTCGTCTATCATGTAACCACATATAGTATCACTATTTGGCTAGGATAATTCAGTGGAATATATTGAACCAAAATTAAAATGCAACGTCAACATGACGACGTTGCCTAACCTCAGGTCCAAATTTGTCAGCTTACTTTCGGATTTTTGCGATTCTTTGAATTTGTGTCCTCAAAGAAGCGTTTTTTTCAGAACCAATGATCTGACTTTGGCTTCATTAAGCTCCGTGAAGTCTTCGAGGACAAATTACCGCAAAAAGATCTACTGTTCCATTCTCTACAGCCTCAAAAATTGTCTCAGTGCTGCGCGCTGCATTCTTTCTTCCTCTTTGAAATTCTCAGGGGGTCTCAATTTGACCCTTCACCCACCTGTCACGTGCTAACCTGTGTCAACCCGTGTTGTAATACCCCCGAAAATTGCCGATGTATGTGCATTGAAATCACATATCTAGTATTATCTTGGCCTGTAAATCTGCCCCACCCTGAAAGATTCCTCTGCATCACACCTATCCTGAACGTTTGCCGTTCGAGACAGCGAATTATTGAGGTTTTGGCCTCCCTCTGGTTTATCTTGAATAGCGCCGGGAACATGGCTGTTGCGAATCGTAAACCTTGGTACCTTTAAGTAAACAACTAGACTATGGTTTGGGAAAAGTAAGGTCAGCGTCTCTTCGGGCAGGTTAATACTACGTCACTCAGTCCTTTATAAGTGTTCACATTTTTTTCCGCAAAGCATCCGATTAATATAATACTAAAACGAATAAATGCATGTGATCGAGAACACATTTAGACATGATTATCTTATCTTCAAGTGTGCCATGTCAGCCTGATCCACCCAGGATCTGATTCAAGGTCACGCTAGGTCGAGTAGTGTGTACACTTTCCATACGTGATTTTCTTCTGCTTCGTGAGCGCTTCGGTGCACCTTCGATGGCAAAGTGGTTATTTATTCACTCTATGCCTAGCAATGACCTACAGCATGACCAAGAATCGCTCTCGAGCTTATCGAGCGATCTGGGCTGTTTTAAACTTTCTTGTCTTTGCAAGCGATGAGGGACGCCATGGAATTCCATCGGAAATATTGGTACAGAGTATTTACAGCATGAATCAGAAACCAAATTCTATTTTGATAAGCAGAAAAAGTTCAAGACAATACATGCCAAGAGTAATGCCTTGGGCATGTGCTGGTTAAGAAAAATATGTTCATTGCCATTAAATGATTGTAAGTTGTACAGGTGTAAGGTATCTCCTACTTCCCTACACACATGTGGCTGTGCTTGGTTATCAGCCAATGGCTGTGCTTCATTGAGTGTGACACTTCCCAGCTAGGTGTCTAGATGAACATTACAAGGCATACACATGTCAATCACACTCAACTGAATGAACTGCTTTAGGTTCATGCTATTTTGCTTTAAATGAAATCGCTGTCAGCCTGGCATGCCAAATTCGTATGCATTGAGCCAGGGAGCTACAGAGGTTTATAGTAGTAAGTGCGTATTTTGTTCGAGATGGTGACAATCATCTACACTGTCAGTGTGAACAGGTTGGGTATCTGTAGTATTTCATTTTGAAGCTCGTGTTGCTACATTTATCTCATTTGATTCCTTGGTAGCTAAGTCCCGTTTCTTGTATGCTTTGTTCATGCTCATATGCCATAGGCAAGCTTAAGTTGAAGGACTTCCCAGTCTGCACAAGTGATATGAAGTTAAATTGTTATGCTCGGTGAGATGTCGTGCTGCTAATGAAAATTGTAATCAACGTTTGACATCAAATGCTAATTGAGTCCTTTTTGTTTCGTCTTGTCGGCTAAAATATTTGATAATATACATAGTCAATACATAGATAATATACATAGATAATATACATAGACAATATTTGATAACGCTATTTGATAACTGCAACTAACTAGGTTTGAACTCGTTTGCATTTTTTTTGACAATGGATTGGATAACGGATAGATATCTGCATCTGGTACGGTTATGGATATAGATTTGATTTGTTCATACGGAGATGGATAGGACCGGATTTGAAAATGTTAACCCGTGTTATGCTCTAATGCGGCTGCGTCACATCGATTTCTTATCTAACGCGTAATTTGACCGACAAGCATGTATTGCGTGAGGCAGGTTCATACAAATGAGCAGCGACATCGCATGACATCATTTGACTTCACCTGATTTTGCCACATGCATTTGTCGTGTGGAAATCCCGCTTATTGCCTTTTTTATATAACTAGTTACTGGTATCAATTGTTTGAGACACAGTGTTTAGAGCGAAACAAAGCTCAAGAAATGCTGAAGCTAGTCTGACTTAATTAGAACGGTGATATTGAATTCACCAGCATTCAATTTGACCGGTGAATGTAGTTTGGCTATCCATTTCAGGTGGTTTAATTTCAATCCGTTCCTCGGTTCCAAAGTTAAGAGAGGGCAATCGTCGAGCAGGTTAAGTTGAAGTACTACGAAACAGATGCTGAACTGTCGAAGCTTACGGTTTTCGAAACTGATACGGCGCAGGAAATCCAGTGAGTAACCCTCAACGCAAAGCCAAATGTTTCTCTTTTTAGAATTTCCGTGATATACAATACAAAGCATTCGTTTTCACGTTTCCATTATTAAACTAAATCTCGAATTGTCAATTCAAATTACGCGACCCCACTGACATCAGAAATGAAACCAACATGCGAAATTATCTTCATAAGCATTGATTGAGCCATTGTTGCTACGCAAATGCTCGAATTGTAGCCCCCAGAACGCCTCCGATTCGCACAGTCTCGGGACGTTTCAGGTCATACCTGTGACCCTTCCAGATATTAAATATAAACATGTAGCATGATTAGAGAACATAATTTACTGATACATTTGTCCTATTTTTGACTAAAAAAGTAATTCGTTATGAATATATACACCTTAAAAAACATCAAGCTTAAGCTTTGTTGGACGTGACGACAGTACGTGACGTCACTGATGTTTTACATTTACCCTCCATCATTTTTATATGCACTGAAGTTACCTTTGGCATATGTTTTCTTAGTTTGCTTATTATAAGTGGTTCAATGTATTTACCTCCAAAAGCGGCACTGAGACGACGCTGAGACGACCTGACTTCTTTTACCTGCCCCAGTTGGGTGATCATTACAGCATGGACGGTCATTTTTTCCCATACAATGTGCGGACATCAATTGCCAGAAGGCCTGCCAAGTTCCGAAGCGCTATATTTAATGGTTCAAGAGATATCTAAGAAAATCCGGCTTTGGAGGGGGAAAATTGACCCTCCCCTCCAGCACTGCGAGGGTTGAGCACCGGCGTTCATCCTCCCACGGTGAAATGGAGCTTAAGCACTTGCTAAAATGGCCATCACAGATGGTATGCCGTCTCCATGGATTGGCTGCGTGCGAGGAACACAATAGCAGAAGTGATCTGGGGAAAACAAGAACATATAAGGGGTGACAACAAATGAAGAGTTAAAGCTTCACAGCTCCATCAAACTCGGCACTAGTGTAAACGCTCGAATAGACGACCTGTCGAGACTGCAAGCTGCAAGCTGCAAGATTCAAGCTGCAAGCTGCAGGCTACAAGCTGACATACTGCAATGCTCGTCTTCGCAACGCTTCACGGATCTTGGATGCGTAATGCGGATGAGAGTCGCTCTCGGACACAAAGGAAGATCCGCCTGTGCCATGCGTGCCGACTCGCTAGGCCTCCTGGAACTCTCTAAATACGCACCCTCGGCTTTTCCTCATTAGTGTCAGTGTAATAAGCTTCAGGAATGTTACGGGTGCAGCCGTCTGGCTGTCTGTGGCGCTATTCTCGTCAGAGGACAGCTGATCAACATCCGGCCTACCCGTGCAATAAGACAGTTAAAAAACATGGAATTCGACTTATTGGCTAGTATTAAATGACTTCAAGACAAAACACCAACCATATACCACCCTTTGGATATCAATATCCAGGTTTTTATATGTGTGGGCAGCTTACTGCGGATAGTTCGACAAAGACGAAGGTTATATAGAAAGCTGGATCGTAGGATATGTCACCGAATAGCAATGAGGTCAACATTGTATAGAACAACGATGCCGATTTAATTGCCATATCGGGCCTAACTGGACAATGCACTAAATTAACATGATGCACTGCCGGAAATCTCAGGACGCTGTTGAATCGGTTGCATTATTTGTCCTTGCTTCCTTCTGGTTTTCCTATTTATGTGAGTACAAATCTAATGCACGATCGATGATTAATGAAAATTATTCGGGGCTGGCACAATACATGAAGGCAATGTACGGGTCCAAATAGATTGAGGCACACTCCATAGGGTCGCACATGAAAAGTTTAAATTATTGGGGGAGCCAACATTGAGGAGGTACTTGTCCCCTCAGAAGTATATAAAACAACGCCCCTGATCTAATGCCGTACGCATCTCTCCATATTCTATATGTTCTAATACACTGATAAGTCTAGTAGCTTTGCGCTGCTCTCTTTCTAGCATACCAATATCTTTTTCTAAGTAGGGACTCCATGCTTGTGCACAATATTCCAAGTGGGCTAAATATATTTTTGTTATTTTTGGCACAACTTCCTTGCTTTTATATTTCACGATCCTATTAATGAGTCCTAGCATTTTGATTCCTTTGCTCCTAGCTGAGCTGCATTGTTGTTTTTCTGCTTTAAGGTCACCCGACGCTAACACACCTAAATAGTTTCCTCTCAATAACATCCAATTCACTATCTCCTATTGCATATCTAAGCGTCCCACCTTCAGATCCCAGATGCATAACCTTGTACTTATCGCAGTTGAAAGACATCCGCCATGCATCAGCCCACCTTTTAAGTCCTCCAACTCTAACTGAATATTGCTAGATGCAACACTAGTGTTAGCCATTCCTACCAGCTTAATGTCATCAGCAAATGAAAGCGCCCTATTCCCCAGCAGTACGTCAATGTTGTTGAGATGAAATGATTGAGAGGAGTGGATCTAGCACGGAACTCTGCGACATTCCACTCAGAACATCCTTCTATTCAGTTTTACATTCAGGTAATACTACCCTTTGTTTCCTTCCCCTCAACAATGATTCCATGCAGCCTGGAACGTCCGAAGCAATTTCGTGCTGCTTCAACTGATTAATTAGACGCCTGTGCGGAACTAATCAAAACCTTTGCAAAAGTATAAGTACATCACGTCTATCCTGTTTAGTTACATACGCCATCAACTCCAGGAGGCTAGTTAAGCAAGGTCACCCATATGGAAATTCATGTTGAGTATCCCTTGTAAGGCCCATCATGATGAGGCTAGACATGCTCCTTGATGGCTTTGTTTCGTATCGGTGTTAGGTTAGGCTAGGTTGTAAGTTCTTATAAACAGTGAGTTCATGCTGGCTGGCCTATAATTCCGGACACACTTTGTCCTGTCCTTTTTGTAAAATTGTTGCTACATTTGCATTAAGCCAACTTCAAGTACTTCAGAATGATCAAAAGACTCCCTGAAAATGACGCTAGAGGAACAGCTGCACCGTGAGAGCACCCCACTGTAGTCCTATTACATACGTCATCAGGTCCGGCAGTTCTTTTTGTTTCATTTTTTTTCTTCATTATTTAGAAACTATAATGACAACGCACATGATCTCATCACAAATCAGTTGATATGCTCAAATGTTAGCCTATGAATACCATATAGGCGCGCTCCCTAGCCCTGCATAATTTCCAACTGGTGCAATGGGGAATTCTGAAATCCCATGGGGGCATCAGCGGCGCCAGGTGGACGCCCTACTTCATCACGAGGAGTTGTGCGCAATGCTGAGGGGCACCCGGCTTAGCTGAAACTCTGACAGGCGCCTTGACTATACTACGTTTTCGAAACCATCACCTGCTTTCGAAATGTTGCCGTCCAAAAACGCCCACATTATTTTAGCAATGATATGCACCACTAATGACATATTTATGCATTGTGAATACATTACTGAGCTAATTGTTATTTTAGTTGACTATTCATAAAAGTAAGTAGTGACCACAAGTTCCAAGACAGAACAGACGAATGGAATGGAGGTACACATGACCACAGGTGACCTTTTAGCAAATCATGTCAGCAAAAGCATAATATCCTGCCGACATGGCTAAGGCAGAGCCAGTTTCATGCTCGGGTTCGTACGTGATCATGGTTGTGATCGTACGTGATGATGTATGATCAGATGGGCCTTGTTCTCCGCTCCACATCCGTGCTCTTAAGGCTATTATCTCCTTGCCTTCAAAAGACGGAAGTATGTCATGGTGCTAGGCAAACTTTGCATACTTTGTGGTGGGCAAGGGTGATGCGAATTTGTGTTGCAAGTTTTCTAATATACCTACAAATGAAAGGTAAGCCTGTCAACCAGTGTGGCGTAGTTGTTGGGCGATGACGAGCAAGGCCTACTAAGCAGGGGCTGCGCCACAGCAGGAGGCCGAGGCGTGTCCGCCCCCTTCTGTGGAGGAGGGAACGTGTCCGTCCCCACCTTCTGCCGAGTAGGGGACGTGTCCGCCCCCACCTTCTGTGGAGGACGGGACGTGTCCCCCTCCCCACCTTCTGTGGAGGCGGGGACGTGTCCGTCCCACCTTCTGTGGAGTAGGGGACGTGTCCGTCCCACCTTCTGTGGAGGAGGGAACGTGTCCGCCCCCACCTTCTGCCGAGTAGGGGACGTGTCCGCCCCCACCTTCTGTGGAGGACGGCACGTGTCCCCCTCCCCACCTTCTGTGGAGGAGGGGACGTGTCCGTCCCACCTTCTGTGGAGTAGGGGACGTGTCCTTCCCACCTTCTGTGGAGTAGGGGACGTGTCCGTCCCACCTTCTGTGGAGGAGGGAACGTGTCCGCCCCACCTTCTGTGGAGTAGGGGACGTGTCCGCCCCCACCTTCTGTGGAGGACGGGACGTGTCCCCCTCCCCACCTTCTGTGGAGGAGGGGACGTGTCCGTCCCACTTTCTGTGGAGTAGGGGACGTGTCCGTCCCACCTTCTGTGGAGGAGGGGACGTGTCCGTCCCACCTTCTGTGGAGGAGGGGACGTGTCCGTCCCACCTTCTGTGGAGGAGGGGACGTGTCCGTCCCACCTTCTGTGGAGTAGGGGACGTGTCCGCCCCTACCTTCTGCCGAGGAGGGGACGTGTCCCCACCACCTTCTGTGGCGGAGGGACGATGCCCCAACCCTGGGGCTTCATTTTGTTCACGTATTTGAATCACGTTGACTGCTCATTATATATTATATATTCGTCAAAGCACTTATTAACCTTCAGTCTTACCAAATGTTGACGACAAAGTGGATAGCAATGCTCTGGTTCAGGAGGTTAAAACCATGGTCTTGCCCAGTTTAGACCACTAGGTGGATAAATCATGCTCACTCTGAATAGTGGCCTAGTCTACTTTGTCGGTGCGGGCCTGCTAGTGCCGGCTGTGAGGGATTTGTTCTTGGAATATGTACATTGATCATGCCTGTCCGCAATACAGTACCAGCGCGTGCAAAGCCTACGCTACGGCTGCGTGTTCAATGACGAATGACTCTGGGTGATTGGCAGTCACGAAAACATATCTACAGGCAAATGACTGGTGAGCATGCCTGAATACCAACAGCATCAGACTTCGGACACAACCATGCATTGTACTATAAACTGTGGGAATTACGCTAAAGGTCATACTTCAGAAAAAAGGAAGTACAAAGCAATTATGACCATGATGAAACGTAGCCAAATACAATAGATCTGTTGATCCCAGTACGACAAATAGATGTGCAGAATGGTGTAGTCCAATGAGCCATCGACTTCTCACAAATGTTGCCACCAGGTTATAATTACACGTGAGGATGAAGCCCGAGTGATTCTGCACCCGTGCGTATGACTCAGAAGCTAATCTGACAGGTCCGTCCGGCTAGGCCCGACCGTCACGCATTTGAAACCGAAGTAGCTCTTGTCTTGTTGCTGCAGTGCCAGTTGGTATCCCAACATTCTTCATGGAGTGTTCTTAGCATTTGTTCAAGGAAAGAGATCAGCGGGTGGCAGAGATTCGCGCTGCGTCTCGAGTGGCCAAGAGGCAACGTGGCTGAGTTGCGCTCCGGGGGCTCTATGTCAGTCCTTGGGAGGGGTGGGTGGCGGGTTTTATTTTTACCTTTGGAAATGCAATTTGGTGATGCATCGCACCCAAAGTTACTTAGCTCTCTATACATGCTTGAAGGTGCACGGTTGTATGCTTGAAGGTACCCGGGTAATACGCCTAGTACTGACACACACGGAGATTCAACTGCATTGCGCTTTCAGTACTTGCAGTCACATAACCACTGATCAATGTCCCAATTTTCTATTGGAGTTTTACACTTACATAATAAGTCAGTTTCAATCTGACACACTGGGCGTGTGTGTATCTGCTGATATAAGGCTCCATTAGCGGCCATGGAAAGCCCGCGCAACAGGGCTGTGGAACTCTAGTTGTGATACAGCCACATGGGATACATACGTATGCAGGGCCAATCACAGGGCCAATTTTCTAGTTTCCTATTAAAAGCTCCTGGGCATCATCGCCCCCTCCCATCCCACTTTCCCCACCTGTAGCATTGGCTTCTCGCGCCTCCTTGAGACCACTTTAGTTGAGCTCTTGTCTCGCATGCTGCAGGCACAAAACGGGGCTGCGCAGCACACCGTGGTAGGCAGAGACAAACACTGGGCAGAGCACTGTAGTCAACAGGGACAAACACTGGGCAGCGCACTGTAGTCAGCAGTGACAAACCCTGGGCAGCGTACTGCAGTCAGCGGAGATAAACACCGGGTCACCTGCAACGACCCGGTGCCGGGAGAAGATCTGTGTCATTCGGAGTGCTAATAAACTCCTTCATTCAATAAAGATTAAGGCAATATTGGGAAAATATTGCGATGCAATGTCATGCAGTTCGAAACTGAAAGGTGCCTAATTATCACCGAAGAAATTTGAACAAACGATATAACAAAAATAAAAATATACTTCAAAGTGTGACAGTCGGGCCGAGTCAGGTCGAGCTAGGTTAAGTCTTGCCTGACCGGGTCTGACCGTTGTCAGGTCAGACCAGGTCAGGCAAGGTCTGGTCAGGTCAGCCCAGGTCAGATGGAATTGGATCGAGTCGGGTCGGGTGGGATCGGACCGTCCATATGCATTTTTGTCATATATGAACGGGAGTAAATTCGTTCAGGCTTCACCCTTTCTCGTAGTGATTTTTTCCCGGTTGTGTTTTGGCTCATTATCGCTTGTAATAACGGGCGTCTGAATCGGTGATGAATTGACAATCTTTGTGCCGAGTTTACCACAGTAGGTGACTTCCACCCCGACCTGGCGACTTTTCAGCAGAAATTTCCGCCAGTTCGAGTGAACGGCAGCTCACTATCGGTCTGTATGACCGCTTTCGACTCGCAAATGCACAGTCAACTGCACTGGTCGCTAGACGAGCGAGGACAAGGGGGTAGACCTGCGGCTCCCGTGCGCGTGCTCGGGCATCATCCCACTGTCGGTGGAGACTGGCGGTGTTGCGGTCGTGGTCACTTTTGGCGCGATGGCGCCGCGCCACCTATGGCGAAACTGGGTGCTTGGAAAGAGCCGCCACAAAGCCTTCCCTTCCACCATGCACGCGTGAAAGCAAGTTAATTGAAATGACAGCTGCTTCTTAACTAATAGACAGTTATTACCACCAGTGTCGGCAGGTATTGCCGCCAGGTGTGCATATCACGTCAAAACGTGAATGCGAACCATGCACTTAAATCGTACGAATACATTAACTATTATATCAAGCTCATAATTGCAGCGCACATCTGATAATTTATGTGCCTATAACGGAGTCTTTCTTTGTTTATGTTGGTTCGAAGTAAGCTTCGAACCTTTGTGGATGCGTTTCTTTTTAAGATATCACCACGTTCCGCATCAAGCGCAGACTTTAGCCGCCGGCCGTCGGGCGGCGAAACTAGCGCCGCCAATCGGCCGGCGGGGGAAACTATGGGCAGAGCGGCCCGACATTGTCATAAATTCAACAATACCAAGAATCCATGCAATAAATGTAAAAAAGTCGCAGCACTGCGTTGTAGTGCCATGAATTCGGCGAACGTTAAGCTTAGTTGCGATCATTTTGTTGAAAAATTAGCTTCGGGACTTGGACACCCAAAATAATGCCGTCATTGATCCATTCACGAATTTGTAATTGTTTGCCGCGATGTCAAGAAAACGGGTCACGAATTTAAAAAAGTCGCAGCACCGCCTTATAATATCATGAATTCGGCGACAATTAAGCTCAGTTGCGACCATATTGTTGAAAAATTCGCTTCGGGATTTGGACCCCCAAAACAATGGCGTCATTGATCAATCCACGAATGTGTAATTACTTGCCGCAATATAAAAAAAACGGGCAACGAATCTCAAAAAGTCGCAGCACTGCGTTATAATGTTATGAATTCGGCGAGCGTTAAGCTTAGTTGCAATCATCTTGTTGAAAAATTCGCTTCGGGATTTGTCCCCCAAAATAATGCCGTCGTTGATCCATCAACGAATTTGTAATTGTTTGCCGCGATATCGAGTAAACGGGCCACGAATCTCAAAAAGTCGCAGCACCGCCATATAATATCATGAAGTCCCGAACATTAAGCTCAGCTGCGGTCAGGTTGTTGAAAAATTCAGTTCGGGATTTAGACCCCCAAAACGATGCCGTCATTGATGCGATTTGCAACATCAGTGAATTGACGACGTGCTACTTTCAACCTCAAAATGCCGACACCAATTTTTGCGCAAGGACATCCGGAATACGATACATGTAAAGAAAAACATCTGAAGATATTACCCCAGTAAGGCACTTTCACAAAAACGTATCAATTTGATCTTATAATCGATAACTAGCGACCCTGACGGCGGTCCTAGTCGTGGGTTCCGCATCCACGAATTTATAATTGTTTGCCGCAATATCAGATAAACGGGCGAGGAATTTTATAACGTCGCAGCACTGTGCTATAATGCCATGAATTCGTCGAACGTTAAGCTCAGTTGCGATGATGAAAATTATGTTCGGGGTTTGGACCCGCAAAAATAAGGCCATCAGTGATCTATGCACGAATTTTTCATTGTTTGCCGCATTATCAACACAACAGACAATAAATATCTACAAATCGAAGAACTACGCTGTAATTTAACTTTGGCGTTGGGGACCATTAACGTTCAAGGTATGGTTCCGCGCCCCGCCATATTATGAATGGCGGGCGGTCGGGAACGAGCCGCGGGCCGCGGGCTTCGCCGCCGCGACGGCGGCCCGCCGTCTATGGTGGAAAATAGTTCGATAAGACAATACACAAAGTAACAATATGCGCAATATGTCACTGTAAGTGGCAATGAAATTCACGTCTGAAGGCAAGCTAACTTTCATAAATGCACTACGCACCATATTTTATGGAGACAGAGTCTCATAAATTGTAACTATATTCTTCACGCACACACCAGTGAGCATCCGGGCGCGCTTGTCGCGGGCGCATATTTCAGAGTTCGTGAATGGCATCAGGAACCTACCTGTTTTCTTTCCTTACTGGAGATATCTCCCCCCCCCCGATGTCCGCATTAACATTGCATCTGACGCCTAACGAACTTCATTTTTATGTCTAAATTACGATTAGAACCTTTGTGATTATAGGTGTACATGGTTTGTGGGTGTGTAGAACAATTGTGGTTTTTATAGAAAGGTGTAATTTGTTTGGATTAATGCGAGTTTGGATGATCAGTACATTCATCTCTAGCAATTGAGATGAATAACAATATTCAGATTGACTTAGAGGACCACAAGAACTGAGCAGATAAATGGCAGATGTTGTTCAACTATGCCATGAACAAGGCCTTTGCAGGTAAAGCATTTGGACATACAATGGGATTTAGTTAACTGAATGTCATTGAAGAGGGGAAGTATTTAGCAATGTTAGTTTCAAGGGACCTTCAATTTTTTTTTTAACTACGATATAATTATGATAGAAACCAGGGGCGTCGATTTGTATCCTTTTGCGGGGGTCATGGCCCCCCCAATGCTGATCTTGGCCCCCCAATGTTGATTTGTGCCCCCCCAATAACCCATGCTATTTTTATGCTGATAAAAAGCTAAAGGAAAAAAAAGAAGAAAAACACTGTGTTAGGTACATAGAAAACTTAGTTGATGTTAACCAGCACATTTTGTACTGAAAAAGAACAGATTTGGATTAGATAGTGGACTGAGTATCCAACTTTTGCTACACAATTCAAAATTATGTGCAAAAAAAACAAAATAGCTAGATTTCCCTCCACTGTGCAAGGAAAACTTACGACATAAAATGTTAAGATTCGCTGATGATGCATTTTAAACCAGATTGTCTTTTTTTAATGTTAAGCCACAAAACAACAATTGGATTGTCATACTGATGTTTGTACACACCACCAATGGCAAAACCACACACATATGAGCTTAAACAGGAAAAAAATCCATTCTTAATTTCCAGTCATTGTCAAACTTGCATTGTCCAGTGAACAGCAATGACAATCATCCTTGAGATTGTGGATATGCAAACTATAATTATCTTCAGCAGCCCACCTATCACACCATCAGCTTGATATTTACCTAGGTACCTACCTAAATGCCCAATGACAATGCATGCATTCAATATTGATATGGGGAAAACGAGAGCCATATGTGGTCAAATCTGCCAGCTTATGATACCATGACAGAGAAAAGTCAGCAAGAAGCTGCATGGCCACTGCAATATAATTGGTATTCCTAAAAGAATAAAAAAGAAGGCTATGGCTCACATGACTTTTAAGCAAACCTTAGTCATCCACGACCAATGCTATACAAGAGAAATAGCCTTGACAAGCCTAATGTCTCGTACGCCGCAAAAACACCATTATTAGACGCCGCAAAAATACCATTATTTTAAAAGGTACACCAAAGTCACATTCAAACCTTGATGACGTCACAGGTTTTTATTCGTATATTGCAGAAATTGGTAGCATCAGGCAAGTTTCAATTTAACTGCATGGGGAGTGACTTTTTCAGGCGTACCGGACCACAGAGGTCATTTGCGCCACCTTTGAAGCGAGTACGTTACATGTCTGACTATAAAAGCGGGTGTTTGCGATCAAGGTGCAGGCATGTGGACGTTTACGTAAAGGGAATTTTACGTTATAGTTTGTGTGATATTTTAGGCGCTGAAGGCGGGGCTAGGATGGGGACATTCCCCTAATGTCTAGATGGCAGGGGCGTCGATTTGTATCCTTTTGTGGGGGCCAGGGCCCCACCAGTATTGATCTTGCCCCCCCCAATGTTGATTTGGCCCCCCAATAACATATGCTATTTTTATGCTCATAAAAAAGTTGAAGAAAAAAAGAAGAAAAACACCATGCTAGGTACATAGAAAATGTAGTTGATGTTAACCAGCACATTTTGTAATTTAAAAAAACAGATTTGGGTTAGATAGTGGACTGACTCTCCACCTTTTGCTACACAATTCAAAATGGTGTGCACAAAAACCAATTGTCATTGTCAAACTTGTATACAATCCAGTCCCGTGAACAACAACCAGTTATCATTGAGAGTGTGGATATACAAACTATAATTAACCTCAACAGCCCACTCATCACACTATCAGTTTGATATTTGCCTGGTACCTAGGCACCTAGGTACATGCTGCAGAAAGACTTAGAAGAGCTTGTGAAGTGGTCCAAAAATGGCAGATGAAATTACATTTTGATAAGTGCAAAATCATGCAGGTATGCGGCGGCGTCGATTTGTATCCTTTTGTGGGGCCCCACCAATGTTGATCTTGCCCTCCCCCCAATGTTGATTTGGGCCCCCCCAATAACCTATGCTATTTTATGCTGATAGGAAAGCTAAAGGGAAAAAATGAAAAACACCATGCTAAGTAGAAACATTGATGTTAACCAGCACATTTTGTACTGAATAGAAACAGATTTGGATTAGACAGTGGACTGACTCTCCACCTTTTGCTGAAAAATTTAAAATTGTGTGCAAAAACAAACAAAATAGCTGGAATTCCATCCACTGTGGAAGTACAGCTTACATCTTTCTGGGTTTGTTGGTTGGTTATTTGGGTTTACTGGCGCATTGACTGCGTTGGTCATACAGCGCCCAAACAACTTTTCTTGTTCCCACCTTAAAGCACAATAATACCCAAAAGCTTCCGGAAAAAAAATTACAACCATGGTCACAAAAAAATATAATTTTGTATTCAAAATCAGCTTAGGTTAGGTTAGGCTCGGTTAGGTTCTTTTTTAATGTTGAGAATTTTCAGAAAATAAATTAAGTGAAATTTTAATTTAGTTTAATTTTTGTACTCAAAAGATAGGTTAGGATAGGCTAGGTTAGGTTTTGTTGCATGAAAAAAAAAATTATGTTTATGCGATGTTACCGAACTCAAAGCCTTTTTGGCATTATTTTGCTCACAACCTGAAAAGTAAGCACAAAAAATAAGTGGGTCCAATCATCTTAGTCACCTTCATAAACATGGTATTCTGCATATTTTTCTTTGTTTTAAAGGAAAAAAGAACACCTTAGACTGCAAGGCTACCAAATAATTTGCAATTTTTTGGGGAAACGTTTTTGGAATTTAAAAAAAAAAGTTTTCCAACTTGAAAAGCCTAAACTAACCTAACTTAACCGAACCTAACCCATTTGCTTGCTATATGGAGGCAAATGTGTGTAAAAAACTTGTCTTGTAACCACCTTAAAGCACAATAATACCGATTTAGCTAGGTTAGGCCAGTTTAGTTGTTTACCTTGGAAAAATTGTTCCATCATTTTCAAAAATAAAATAAAATTGGAAATTTTCCTTCAAAAGCAGCTGACATTAGGTTCGGGTAAGTTGGGTTCGGTTGTTCAGTTTAGAAAATTTTCAGAATATATATTGCTTAATTTTTGTTTCTATTTTTTTTTCTCCAAAGCAGGGGCGTCGATTTGTATCGATAGATACTAGCGCGCATTAAATGTCACACATCGTGATGGGCGTTCCTCAGAACATCCAAAATCGTAACATGCAAAGAAAAAATTCCAGTTACAGAAATTCCAGCGCATGAAGTCTAAATTTGAGGTTACAGTGACAAATGTGACGGAGGTAAGACATCTGTGGTGCAATTGCGCGCAGTGTTTAATCCGGAGGCCAATCTCATGTGATGTCGTACTGATTCGTTTTTTGTACTTCGCACATTCTGATGTATCGCACCTTCTGATGTATCTGAGGATTGGTGTGATTTTAGATAGTGAATAAATAGCTTGCTGATATTTAATTCCCAAAGGAAGAGTAATTGAAGAAGTCGGCAGGTAAGCTTGAAAAAGTCCAGTCCATGCTTTTTTCTGATTTGTGCTCAGGGTTTCCATGTTAATATCACATAACTACCACGTTTGTCTTCAAGAAGAGCTGTTTTTAGTTTACTTTTATTAATATTTTCATTCCACTGCTCTTAGTGCCCTTTCTGCCCAGGATTGGGGCACCTAGTGTTGGATTTCTGTCCAGGGGCTGGCACACCTTTTGGTAAATTTACAGCTTAAGGTAATTTCTGATTAATTTTTGTCCCATGCAATGTTTAGGAATGTGATAAACACGATTTTGGTAAATTTGTGTTTTAAGGTGTTTTATGAATTCGTGGAATGTATCATTTCAATGCAATGTTTATGAATGTGACTCAGATGATGGGACCACTCATTTTCTATACAAATGCCTACATTTCAGGTTGTAAGCAAAATAACATCAACAAAAAGCTTTGAATTAGGTGACATAGGGTAAAGTATTTTTTTTTAATAAAATAAATGCAACATAACCTAACCTAACCTAGCTTAACCTCCCCTTGGGGAAAAACAAAACCAAAACATCAAGTTGTAAAAATTTCAAGCAATGTATTTTTTTACAATAAAAAAATGTAACCCAACTTAACCTAACCTAACATAAGCTGCTTTTAAAGAAAAAAGATCTATTTCTTTCAAATTTTGGAACAATTTTTGCAAAACATGTCGAACTTAAAACACTTAAACTAATCTAACATCACCAAACATAGCCCATTTGTTTGCTTTATGGAGGCAAATGTGTAATAACTTGCCTTGTTACCACCTTAAAGCACAATAATTATGGTTAGATTAGGTTGGGTTAGGTTTTTTCATTTGTAAAATTTCAAGAAAATAAATTGCTAGATATTTTTCCAATCTTGTTTTTATAGTTGTTTTCTCCAAGGTCAGCTTAGGTTACATTAGGTTATGTTGAATTTTTAACGTATTTCTTTTAATTGCTATGTTACCTAACTCAAAGCCCATTTTTAATGCTATTTTGCTCACAACCTGGAAAGTAAGCATTTGCACAGAAACTGAGTGGTGCCATCAGCTTAGTGACATTTATAAACATTGCATTGGAAATTTAAATATAAAAATATTAATAAAACACATAAAAGCACACATTTAATGTCCTTTCCTCTGCAAATGCATGCCTTTCAATTGGGAGTAAAAAATAACACCAAAAAGGGTGTGGAGTAAGGAAATATAGCATACAAATAATGTTCAAGATGTATGATAACCTTACCTAACATAGTTCAACTTCCCATACAAGAAATGAATTGTTTTTAATTTAATTTTCGAGGCATTTTCTCAAATATTTTCAACTTAAAAAACCTAACCTAAGCTAGCCTGAACCGTTTATTATTTTTTTGTAGAAAAATCATTAACAAAAATTATTTACCAACAAATGATTTTTTTATAACTTACAACAAAAGCGTAACCTAACCTGACAAACCTCACCCCTTTGTATGCTTCATGGAGGTAAAATGTGTGTAAAACTTGTCTTGTGGTTACCTTAAACTGGGATAATACCTGGCTTTTTGGGTAATATTTCAGCTCATGGTACTCTCTGACTTCTTCTAATTTCTTTTTTAATGCAGTGTTTGTTAATGTGCTGAACATGACGTAACCGCTCATTTCCTCTGCAGATGCACACTTTTCATTTGTGAGGAAAAATAACGTGGAAAAGGGGGTTTGGATTTGAGTAATATAGGATTAAAAATAATGTTCAGATAAAAACAAATGTAACATAACCTAACCTAACCTAGCCTAGACTTCCATGCAAGAAATGATTATTTGTATGCCAAATTCCCCCCCCCCCCCCAATTTCTTTTTTCTCAAACATTTTGAACTTAAAAAGTCTAACGTAACCTAATCTAGCTTGAACCGTTTTTGAATATTTTTTTTTCATTTACTAACTTACAACAAAAGCCTAGCCTAACGCAATTAGACAAAACCTAGCTCCTTTGAATGATTCGTGGAGGTAAAAATGGGTGTAAAACATGTCTTGTGGTTACCTTAGACTGCAATAATATCTTTTTTGTGCTACCTGGTGTACGTGATGAACCTCCATCTGCATGCTGCATGAGAGCATTGCACTTATTGCTTCACAAAGAACAATAACATGTTGAAAGTACAATATTTTCAGGAATGGAATCCTGTGCTGATAACATTTTCTGAGTTATAAATTTGCAGATCAGATCTACATCATTTGTGTTAATAAATATGAGAAATTCATAGAAATGCATACACCGGTTTGTGGACAAGAAGTTATTCTGATGATTTCTGATGTATTGGAAAATGACAAATTTTCATGATGGAAGCAGGCAAAATTAAAGTACATATATCTCAATAAGTGGTCAGTTCACTAACAAGACAGCAAATTCACTCAAATAGCACTCAAAATGCCAGGCGGCCCACTCTTTTTGCAAGTTTAAAATCGATGACAGTGCTTTCTTGAATCATGTTTAAAGCACATGAAGGAAATGTATTGCTGACACTTGTTAGGAACTGATGTGTGTAACGTTAATTAACATTTCTAATGTCCTGATGTTTGTACACAAAATATAGCTCACTATTGTAAATAGCATGGGAAGTATGATGCCATATATCATGGCTAATTTATGGTCAAACTGTTATGCAGCAGATTCCCTGCATTGTTACTTAGTTATTTGGGCTTTAGGGCACAGACCATGTTGATCACATAGCTCCCTGCATTGTTGTTAACTGATACATCAGTATGTTTGCAAATTCACTTATGAGTGAATCCATACCATTCTCACTGGGGTATAAAAGCTACATTATAACATTGCTTATACCGGGCGGCTGTGTCGGTGCATTGACGGCACGTTAAACTTTCGGTCAAAATTCTGCCGTTTAACTTGAATTAATGGATCGGGAGGTGGGGCCAGGGTTCACGCAACAAGCTCTGCTTAGCAATCGGGCCCTGGTTCATAAAGCCACCCCAACAAGAACTCGGATGAAACTTATTTTAAAAAAAGAAGAAAAAAAAATGCATATAACAGAAACCCATCTCGATTGTCCTGCTTACTCAGGACACCATAGAAGTCAATGAAGCCAATGAAAATGTTAATTCATCCCCTGTATTGTTAATGGAAACAAGTCTCTTGAACCATATGTTATGTCCTTCACAGTGTTACTCCATCCACCTCCAACTCCAACCCTGACCAAACTTCAGGAGCTCATCCATCTCCAAAGCAGTGTCTTGAAGAAGGTATGTATTGCAGCATAACTACTGTGACCGGAATTCCATGGTATCCATGTTGCCTTACAATCCATCCTTGCTGATCCATGTAGCAGATGTTTGGCTTTCCTCAAACTGCCTGGATAACTGGGGAGTTGAAATCACAAGTGTGATGAAACAGATGAACTATTCCTGGATTCTTATGTTGCATCATTGCATGGCACAGTGACATACCGATGGGGAGGGGGAATTGTGGGAAGTTGCCTCACCCCCCCCCCCCCGTCCTGATTGGTTGTGGGGGCCCCCAAGAGTCCGCCGAGCTTAGGAGAAAAATGCGCTATGCTCCCTAAGAATTTCACTCGGTCCACCAAAAATCGCACCAGAGCTCAGAAAAATCACATTGGGGGCCCCCAAACGTAGCGCAGGGGCCCCGATAATGACGCTGGGGCCTCAAAAGTTTGCACCTGGGCCCCTGAAAATCACGTTGGGGCCGCAAACAAGTCGTGCCGGGATTCAAGAAAATCACGACGGGGGCCACAAACGGTCGGGCCGGGGCCTCCTGAAAATTACGCCGAGACTGGGGTATTAAGAATTATCACCCGGGCCCCTGAAAATCACGCCAGAGGCCTGATAGGTCCCACCGGGGCTCTAAAAGTCTCGTTGAGATCACCCAACAAATGAAGCCGGGTGAATGAAAAACAGTCCGGACACGGAAAATAAATCTGGGATCTCAACAATAGCTCCAAAAGCCCACACAACTTGTTGGGCCCCCACAAACGTGTCGTAGCCACCGCAAGGGATCCCAACAAATGACGACGGGGCCCCAAAAATCGCACTTAGACAAAAACAAATTCACGCCGCTTCTCTTGAAAATCTCACTGGGGCCAAAACGTCGTGCCGGAGCCCCACAAGTTGCAGCTGGCTTCCCAAGTACCAATATATACCCGGAATGTCACCTTGCGGACGGAAAAATTGCGTCAAGGATCCACAAAATAAGAAGTCGTCGGACGCCGGAAAAGAAACCTGTTTGGGCACCGGAAAAAAACGCACCGAGAGCCAGAAAAATCGTACCGGGTTCCAAAATTAGCCTGCAGGGGGCTTATAAAAATAGACTTCACCACAAAAACCACAAGGAGACTCCACCGAATCGACCAGAGCACCGGAAAATTAAGAATGGGTCCCGAAAGAAAATTATCCGAAGGGCCTTTCTACTCTCGATCGTGCAATCTGCGGAAAAAACACGTTGAGCAGCCGCAGTGGCGTACTAAATGGAACAATTCCCCTCCCTAACGTTAGGCACCAAGGAAATACTTTCACCCATCGTCATTACCGTTCAGGTCTGCTGTGCTTCATCAATGCCGCTGTGTTTTAGCCTGCATCTGATCGCTGAAGTATTTGTATTTAAGCCGGTGTGTGTTTGTTGGTGTGTGGAGTGAGAAGGAGGGTAATAGTGACGGTGACGGTGACGATAGATCCGAGCCCACTATATGGCACTGCAGTCGCATGCTATTACTCAGAGTTGTTATGTTGGTGAGTTCGAGTCTCACCTGTCGCTACTCTTCGCCCGCGACCAATCGGCGTGAGAGATTGGCGACGCTATATGACACAACGGTCGACGTGTCGTAGAACCAATAACCAACCAAGAGTTGTTATGTTGAAATGTACTGAGCACTGCTCTTTTAATTATGTGACTTCACGAGTTATTGGACGATTTTCCCCGTCGGTGAGGATGCTGAATAAACATAAACATACACATCGTCGAATAAGAAATCAGTATTTCTGAGATCTGAAAATATAGTGGGCTAAATCCGATGAGTTTTTTTTTTTTTGGGGGGGGTCTAGTGCGTTGGCACTTCGGCCCCCCAATGTTTTTCAAAAATCGACACCCCTGATAGAAACACAGCAATTATAACGTTATAGATCACCAATAGGAGTGTGCAATACAAGAACAAGAGGGTTAGCACACAAAAAGAACATTGCACCTTGCCTATGTGAAACCTAACATGAATTATTATGTACATGCATAGAGCCCTTCCTTGGAAAGGAACATAGATATGCTATAAATGGTAGGAACGGAAAGTTACTAGGCTTGTCAGTGGACTAGGAAATTTCGAATACTTGAGTATGCATTTGCCACTGAATATGACTCACGCAAGCATAGGAGATTAAGGGATGATATGATTGGGATGGTTAAGATCGCCAAAAGGGGAGATAATGTCATTTGAATAACGCTCTTCAATTTAGAGGTTCACATACTGGTCACCAATGCAGGTTAGACAAGTCGAGATATTAGACAGCTAAGCGCTGAGCGGGTGTTCAGTCCCAGGGCAGGTGACCAACACATTAGTCTGCCTGGTGATGGTGACGGTGGTGACGGTGACCTCATTGAATGTATTTTTAATGGGATATATAAAATATTTAAGTTCAGAATCTTGTCTTCTTGAACTATAAGCATGCAGTAGGGGAGAAGAGCTGGGTGTAGATGGGATGGAATTTAATGCTAGTGTATGCTTTACAAGCCCTTTTAGGATGGGCCGTCGTGTTGCAGTTCTGCCTTGGGCCTTTTATGTCTTAGATCATGCTTATACATGGAGAATTGTGCTAGAAGCAGGTGTACCTGCTTCTAGATTCTGAACCGGCCTTTGGGCATTTGAATCTGAAGAGATTAGTCATGAGAACACATTGGGGCCGATAGTTTCTTCAGAGCTAAGCAGGTAATTGTGATTAGATAGTGTCAGTTTATTTCGTGTTCTCTGATATCATTTTCCTATTATTGGCTTGGCCCAGATGGTCCCCGGTGGATTTTATTCAGCCTTAGACATCTATGATCTATGTGACCTATTATCGGTGACACACTCTGGATCACAAGAACTGTGCTGGCGCGCAAACTCTGCGGTTGCGCCGTTTTGTCGAAGTTGTGCTCAAGCATTGCAATTTCTTTGAGGAAAAAAAACTGTCGGACGGAAGCTAAAACGGCAAGCACAAACTGTGCACTTGAAAACTTACACTAAGCACTAGACCCTGGTTTGTCCAAATTCGTGAGCCTCTTCATCCTCTTCGACTACAGGAGGAACAGCCCTCACACCACCCTCCGGTACCCACGGAGGTAGCTGCCACCGGTGCGTGGCTGGTATGTTCAGTGCATCGGGATGTTCGTCACTGCCTCGTAATGGCGTTGACGATGGTTGACGGTTGATGGTTGACGATGGTATGAATAAACACACCATCTGCCTGAGTGCTGTCGGTTGTCCCGGACCGGCCATTTTACGCCTGGGATCCCTGCCAGACCTACTTCAAAATGAAGCCGCTATTACCGTGGATTATGGGATATCGATGATGTCACTCGTACGGTGCTGTATCCCAAAGGATCGCATGCAATATTACTGTTCAGTTCGATAGCTTTTCATGTGATTCCGGTTTACCGAGTTTGCTCCAGCTACTATTTCGCTACAGCTCCGCTAATGACCGTTATTGTCCGCTAGTTGGGTCCAACGCGAGCATTGAAGTTGGTGCCATTGCACATTTCCCAGTAGCATCAGAGCGTAATCAAAGTTAAAAGCGTAGGCCTCGCAAATAACCATTGACCAGCACACGACTTTTTGTGGTCTTCCACTTTTTGCTTTGGTCCCCATCAGCTGCCGAGATCAAATATTCAACACCTTCATATATGCAGTGGATCCATCTGTCTCCGTAGCGGAGGTGCCATCAGTTTGCATCCAAAGCAATGCGCATGCTCGGAAAACTGCAAAGCAATGTTGAAATTGTGGGATTGTGGAAAACTGGGGATTGTGAAAGCGTTTTTTTTTAAATAAATATAAGCCAGACATTTCCTTTACAATTTGTCGTTGCAAGAAGGTCAACACTACGACCCCATATTGTTTTCACTGTAATTTCTAATGGCACCCGAAATCTGGCCTCACTCGCCTACTTTTAATTCACCTGAAAACAAAACTTGTGAGCAAAAGTGACCTTGATGACTGGTCGGTCGCTAGTATCAGCGTGCTGGTAATGCAAGCAGTGCGGTTCGTTGATAGCGAATGGGCATTATGAGGATTGATTTGGGATCAGAATGAGGATTGTGTCAAGGGATGAATGTAATCCCGAATGCAAATACCACGATTAAATTAGCATTCAAGTTGAATGGGATTATGCGATCATTGCTCCTGAAATTGGCCGTAAATTAGCAACATATACTTCGAAACTGGCTGCATGTATAGTTCCCGAGATGACCTTTTCGAATTGCCTTGATTTCCAGTTTCAAGAAGCAGGGACAGTGCACCAAATACGGAAGTAACTCCAAAGAAGTTTTGCAATTTTAACACTGAGGTGCCTTGAAGTTAACGCGTATTCATCAGCTCTCTGGCTGTCTTGACATTGTGCATCGTCTGTCCTGCTGTTCGTCTTGTTTGTCTATACATTTTCTTTGCATGGGCTTTGCTTCTCATGGGTGTGATTAGGAACTATTGGGCCATCAGTTGGTGAAAATTTGAAAGTTGTTGTTCACTGAGCAGGGTGGCAGTGATTTAATTTTATAACACCCCACCTGATATATTATTTTTACTTAGCCATGGTTGCTGAACTCAAATTGCAACTTGCATGTTTTAGCACTATTTAATAGCTGCCAAAATTAACAATGGCAATGCTTATATTCGGACTAAAGTGGCCTGGGATACTTCAGGCCCGGTCAAAGGTAGACTAGTTTTTGTTTGTCACGCAAATGTTCATTATGTAGGTCTGCAATGCACTAAAAATGTTTAACTTTTACCTAAAACGTACGCCAGCCTAAGATTGGCGTCCTTCATTATGCGACCCGTTCCTCCTACCAACTCATGTTCGACTGGAGAACGCGATCCTTTTCCACCTCCAATTTCGCTTTCGATCACATTGTCACATCACGTTTCTAAGATGTGCTTTCTGTTTCAATTTTTCAGTCTGCACTGCATCGTATATATAAAATATTTATTTACATGCAAATGTTGCAGGAAAACATGCGACATGCATTTATATGCAAACTTCTCTCCAACAGTAGTCTGCTGGTGTGGCAGCACGTGGACATAATGAATTTATAGTGCTGAAGCAATGTTAAATAAGATTTTATGTTCATATTACATGGGAATCCCGTTGTTTGCCAACCACGACTTGCACGTGCTGTTTATGCACACCACGAACAAGGAGTCACTGATATACCTCTTGAACATCGTGCGACATTTAACTTGATGCATACCGCATTTGAAATATTTAGTTCCAATTGTGCAGGAACTTGAGAACAGACACCAAATCGAACACGTTCAGTCGGGCGGGCGAATGGGAAGGTGGCTTGATCTGTGCTTTGATTTATTAGATCAGAAAAACAGATGCTGAACGGAAAATGGATTGTGCATTGCAGGTGCAATATGAAATGCGAGCACTGATGTTTCCTGTCATCAGGTTGCGACGCAGCTTTGCCAAGTAGCAGCAGATCCGAAGTATCGATGCCTCGTCATCCAGCACCACCTGAGCATCACATCAGAACCAGTTGATCATCTGCTGACACTATAGCTTTCGCAGGGCTAAGCTTTCGGGCTGTAGGTATCAGCGTGATTCATTTAGTTCGCGAAAAACTACCACCTAGTAACTTCAGAACATTTCCGAAAAACACTGCCACCAGGATGTTTGGGTGCTGCAGGGTCTTGTCGATAAAGTAAGGTATGTGAATTTTCCATGTATTAATTCCGTCTTAGACAACCGCAATCAGATATTCCTTCGTCAAATGTCGCACGACATATTTTGTTCAGCTATTGGCACTATGGAGATTTGGCGGTAAGTACTGTCGGCATCATCCGGTTGCTCTGTTTTCACTTCGACACAAGACTGACACTATACGTGCTTACTTCTATACATCTACCCGGCATGCTTATGGTGATCCAGTGTGCATCTCTTGAATACTTCTTAGCCACAATTAAGTCGCCTCTTTTTGGAGAAATGATGTCACAATGAAGTCACGCTTCCAGACTTTGGTTATGATGCCGGCTTTGCCGTGCAGCCCAGAGCTCAGATGAGTCAGCGAGCTGAACACTTTTAAGAAGCCATCGTAATCATCATTTCCATGCTAAGAGTGAAATGGTCCATCAGCATGACCTAGGGTCATGATGCAATGAGTCACGATAGCCTTTCTTGCTCTATTCAACGGCTGTTCAACGATTGTTCTCTCACTTTTCGCAATGTGTTGCATCAGGCACATGATCGCTTACTATACAGTTGCGGTACTATACAGTTGCGGTACTATACAGTTGAACGGTGTAGATGAGCCTGACAGCAACGTCATTTCCATGCGATGCATATTGATTGGTTTGTAGCAATCACTTTGTGTGCACGGTTTGAGGCGTCGGAGATCCGTAGTCAGCCACTCCCCGACTGCTAGCTCGGGTGCAGCAAAAGTCGGATAAAGCGAGATAAAAATATGAGTCTGAGGACTATCGCAAAACGAGTGTCGAGTCGTCAGATCGGGTCCAAGCGTCTCCGACACTTGGCGAACATAAGAATCGTGACAAGCATTGCTTCGGGGAGTGAAATAGGCAATTAGTCATGATCTTCAAGTTTTTACCGGACGAAGTTCCAAGCTTGTTTTGAAAACTTTTTCTCTCTGTTCTTAAATGCATGACGTGAGAACAATCAGAGGGTATCCGACCACTATCCTTTGGGCATTTGCAAGAGCATTAGCACGAGTTTTTGTTTGGTGAAGGAAAGCATCTAGCAAGTAGCTTCTTTGAGTAAAAAGTACATGTTATCCAGTTAGACAAACTGTATAAGTTGTGCAGGTCATACACCGGTATGGGAGTTACATGAGATCTCAAGTCGGGTAGGAACCGAAAAGTGGATTATTTGTAAACACTGCATCCATAATTACCACGTCATGTGCAATGCTAATTACACATGTCACCGGAACAAAATATGCGTGCGAAAGTTGAAAGCTAACCGCATTCAGCAGCATCCATGTCACCATAGACGCGACCTGGCGAAAATGAGGCGCGGTATGTTCCCCTCCCGTCCATACCCGATACCTGAGTCAGGCCAGGTCAGCGCAGAATCTGGCCAGACGAGCACGAGACGACCCACTGCTACTGATTGCCACCCATCGCTGCGCGACCCGGCCCAGCGCCGACCGGCCCAGCACCACATCAGACCAAACCGTCCTCGCGTCCATCACGTCCGTCACGCCCGTGACGGTGCAGAGCGACCGTCCCGTGCCGACTTGGCAACCCCGGCCCGGCCGCTGGCCACCCGCACCACGCTGCCGGGGACACGCGCTTCGGGGAGCAGGGCGAGCCGGGCTTGTTGTGTGACTTGTTGCGCAGCATTCTTTCGATGTTGTACTGCATTAAAGCATTACTACAGCAACAACGTTTTCACTACTTAACAATGATCATCCAGATCAGCTTCGTAACTAATCGGCCTCCGTTTTCCATGGAGACTGGCTATATTTCCAAGATACGTTTTTCAACAGCAGCACGGGAGGAGAATGCCCACAAAAATGTTCAACCAAAGAAATATATCTGCTGAAGATGTGCCGAGTCAATCGAAACAACTAAAGACGGCGAAAAAAAAACTACTTCGCACAATATATTGCGGTAATTTAGACTGTTACCTGACTACTAGGAAAAACGATGACTGAAAATGTTTAATTTTGTTGCACGGATAATCCCACCACCTACCTCTGTTCTTCCCTGGCAATGCTAACTTATATCGCATACCTGGAAAGGAATGTGGACATGATTTACCCAAGGTTTTTCAAGTTCGAATCATTCACGCAAAATTTTACGCCTTGTTCAATTCGGTGAGAATTATTGTTATGCATACACAATTTCAAGTACGGGTACTTCGAACTATAGCTGAACAGAATAGCATTCACAAAATTAACTTGAGTTTAAACCAGAACAGCACCAGTTAATCAAATTCTCCTCAATTTTCAACAATTGCTTTAAGCCACGCACTGGCTGACTTCCATTCGAATTTTCGACCAACGTAAGAGTAATAATATTCGGAGAGCACAGTGTTCCGGATGATTCTAGCACAATCGGTTTCTTTTCATTCTAGTTGCGGAAACGTTTGCACTGGACTTCACTTAGTACGCATTGGCTGTACTTAATATAGTCACAGCCTGTCGCACACTGAATGCTCGTAACCGACTGATTCTCACCTCTCTGGGGAACGGGCAATTTGCAGGCAGCATGAATTAACTAGTTTCCGATGGAGCCCACTCGTTCTCCGCATGCTAGCAGATACTGCCGTGGGCACGAGTTCTCAGTGACCCGTGCTTAGGCCTTATGAGGACATTAGTTAGCTTTATGGCTCCGTAAGGCCCGATCTCAAGTTCATGTACTTCCTGGAAGTGTGCTCTGGGTCAGGTCAATATAATTCACTCACTCTCAGCCTCTTAGGTGCTGGGTGGAACAGGATCCGCGAAGTGCTGACCACCGCGTGCTATTCGAATAAAGTGTTGTCCTTATGCTTACGTATCTACGTAGAGGGCTATGCATATGAAAGCGTTTGTAGATACGCTTTGCGTTTGTTTTCCGCATGAACGTATTGTGTTAGCTGCCCCGAGGTGGGTATATTCGTGTTTTATTCCATTCTGAGTTTGTGGGGTCATATCCACCGCAGCCGCCGTAATATTTGTACCTCAGGAGAGGAGTTAGAGCCGATAATATTATTAATGTTATCGATTGGATTATAGCTCAACCATTTAACCGAAAATAGCCTTAAATATATATATATAGAAAAACTAGTCCCCATGCCTCTCTTTTCAGCCTCTCAGTCCACACTTGCTTTTGTCATTTTCCGAGACAAGTTCATTCACAATGTTGTAGCCAGGATTCCGCTCTGATAATTCATCGAGTCACAATGACCATCCGTCTGGTGAAAATTAAATGTGAAAAACCTGTCCCAAAACATCGAACTGGTTTTGTCAGGGCGTAGAAAATGTACTCTGCTAGGTAAGGATTGTATTTGAATTCGTAGAGAGCTTGCAATTACATTATCCTCTAGTCGTGCAATTATATCACCATTGCTAGCTTTAACATGGACGTCGCCACCGCTGGACTCTGAACTTCACTCTGAACTTGGGAATGAACATGGAAACATATGCAAATAATTTAAAATGATGAATATTTGACGGCAGTAGCAATAATTGGACATGAACAGCTTCGGGCCCTTTCTTTATGCGCTAGGGTGTTCCCCTAAAAATAAAACAAAACAAATCCGTTGGCGCTCACAAAGCTTTAGTGATACTGGAACGGGCCTTAAATGTTTGGAAAGGAATCATCCACCAAAATTGTTTGCTCCATGCTCAACAACTATGCACACGGACCAGGCTTGCTTCACCTTGTATTAAACCATTGCTTATCTGAATATTTACAACATTAGTATACAGAGCCAATCACAAAACAATTGTAGTATCAAGACAATGCACCCATCCAGACCCACCCAAGCTTTCCAGATATCTGGAGCTGAGGGAGGGGGTCCTGACCCTCTGCCAACGCCCCCCCCGGTGTTTCCACCCATGTCTGATACCGTAAATACGATTATATCCTGGCAAGTTGTATGCATTCCTGAATCCATGTTCCTTGCTGCTTGGGAGGCCACTTATTTTGTAAATTCTGTTTGGATTCCAGAAAGCTCATGTTTCGGCCGGCTTCCAAGAGCCTCCAGATTAGCCGGCTTCTTGTCAACGATGCACTGTTCTGAAGGCCCCTGTCGCGATTCTCATAATTGTCTTAAATGTTGTGTTCGGAAGGCCCGTTATTTGGGACTGCCATGTACAATAGGTTCCTTGTTTTAGAAGCCACTCGCTCTGAAAGCCCCTGTTCGGGATGACGGCCATCGCATCCTGCTTATTCCCTGACTGGGACAATGGCGTACATCTCACAAAATAATTGGGGTGCAGAAACCCTTTTTTAATCATTTTTCAGGGGTTATATTGCATATGGTTGTAGTTAGTTAGTTATTAGGGCTTTAGGGCGCATATGGTTGTGATATGTTATACGTGAGGGGTGTTCGGCAGGATTCGGGGGTGCACACTAGGGTGTCCCGCTCTTTAACATCCATTTGCATTGCTTTTCCCGTTCGCATAAACATCTCACCATTTTGTAGAATATTCTAACCATAATTATTGTTTCCGTTGGTCCTTTGAAGATTTGGATTATAATTAGTGTTAGCCACTACTGCAGCATTGCAGGCACCAGCATGCAACTTGTGGATAAGTGAAGACCTATGATAAATATCGACATGCAACTGATACCATTTGTTTGATACCGATGCAGGTCACATGCTTATATCTAGGATTATATCTAAGGTGTATTTTTATGCATTTGTTTTGCC
Organism: Ashinkailepas kermadecensis; assembly: GCA_034440615.1. Taxonomy (NCBI): domain Eukaryota; kingdom Metazoa; phylum Arthropoda; class Thecostraca; family Neolepadidae; genus Ashinkailepas; species Ashinkailepas kermadecensis. The sequence continues at coordinate 583,586 of JAOTOM010004967.1, forward strand.
TAAAGTACGTATGACATCGCAAACTTTGCAAATGTTAGCAAATTTCTCGATGGTACAACAGTTTCGCTTGTGTAATTTACGTGCTGGTCAGATTTCATTGAAATGCCTCTTCCAGGGCGCGTGTTAACACGCGCCCTGGAAGGCCTCTAAAAATTACGCGCACTGGAGGGAGGGGGCGGATTCCGCCCCCCCCCCATAAAATATCGGCTCCTATTAAAGCTGGAGAAACGTAATTCTCAGGGTGGATGGGTACGGTAGTGAACTCTATTGTGTGCAAATTTCATGACTTAGGTTAATATCTTCAAGGTCAAATGAGGTCACATATGCCACAATTTTCTTGTTTTGCGTGGCTTGGCTTGTCATTGTTATGGATCGCTGTCATTGTGTTCAAGTGCTCCAAAATGGGCATCAATGATGCTTTGGATATGACTGATGATGCAATACAGATGCTAGACCTCCGGTCACTTATATAGCAGCACTTTATCAGGTCAGTTACCTGTTCCAGTTACCGGAACCGGGCCGCCGGCCCGACTGCTCCGTCGGGCGGCTCGGCGCAATCGGCTTCGCGAAGAATGGAGTCAAGTACATGAATGCAGTAGTATGGAAACGCTTAGGTACACAATGACAAACAGTAGTTTTCCGGATGTGTAGGGAGTAACATGCAAAATGATATCAATCGCATGACAGTCATTTGAATTGATGGCAACATTCCAGTTGATCAAGTTTGGTTCAATTAACCTGTCATGAACTTGACCTGACTTGACCTCGGTGACCTAATATGACCTTGAAACTATATAACATAACAAAATACATCAAACAAGTCGCTAGTGTCACCAAGAACACTTCCCTTTTGCCGATATACGGGAAGCGCATCAGCGCCGATTTTTGTGGTCTGGCGCTACGAAATCTTTTAAATTTAATGGCCTCTAACTCGAAAATTTTCGGCAGATTTCCGTTTTTTCTTGCTTGAAGCAATGCGCCGGACATTTCTAAGTAGGTACAAAAAAAATGACGTATACTGACCAGTAAAATCGTGAGTTATGTACGAAAAACCGGAGGGGTGGGCGGATTTCGCCCAACCCCTCCCCCCTCCAGTGCGCGTGCTAAGGCAAACTTTAGACTTACATCAATAAGTTTCGAACATTTTAGTGAAACAAATGTCTTTATATCACCATTATTAATCTCATTGCTCGATCCCGCTTAGTTTTCCAATGGGAGACAACTTACTCGAAATCCGTCCGTTCCGAAAGTCGGCAAATCATAGAAACCATGGAACCATATGGAATATTTAAAAGCAAAATGCATTAAAAAAAATTATTTCATATAGCAGACAAATCATTCCCGTTTGAATTTCTGCCATCAAATGTATCAATTTCAATGGGCCAGGGGTCACAGAAAGTCATGAGGTCACGAGGTCATGGGGTCACGAGGTAAAACGTGATAAATGTTGATATTTGATCACGGATATGTTTTCTTTAATCATTTTTCTTCTCAGAGATGCATAATATGTCACACTTTCTCTTCATTATCGATGAGATATCCATTGCCAAAAATACCCTTGTTGTGTGACCTCAAAATACTGCCGTAGGCTATAACTCCGAAACCGTTCATTCGCCATAAATCGTGCTGCACGCATGACTCTGAGTCTGCGCAGCTGCATCCGTCTGGAAAGTCTCCTCCGAGATGAAGGCATTCCCAAGGGACGATGATAAGGAACTATGTTACCTTGTAGCCTTATATCTCGGAGGAGACCTCGTGCCAGTTTGCCTACAGAAAAAGTCGCAACTCTACTCTCAACATGTATCGGGTCATCCATCAGTGGCCTGGTCGCAGCTGAAAAAGCCGTCGACACGCCGACGCACGTCGGCGTGTCGACGGCTGAGCCAGGCTGAGCACATCGGACTTCGCCACCTGAATCGAGCGATATTATTTGCTAATCAGGAGAGAGAATAAATGGAAGACAGAAAAATCGATTAATAGCCAAGACGTCGACACCGTGACCTGCCGTCAAACCATAAGATCCCGCTTGGTGATTTACAAAGTGTAAAGTCTCCAAGCGATCTTCCCGAAGAGCAGCTTCTGTCACCAATACCTCCTGGCCAGGTTGCCAGGAGGTACGACCTCAGTGCATGGTGGCTACATCTGATGCAGCTGCGTCAGCTGCTTTATGTCTTTTCTTGGCTGGTCATCGGTAGTGATGGAGCACTGGACTCGGTCATATGTTCGGTCTTGTCATATGTCATATATCGGTCTTGTACTCGCTTTGCGCGACGGACAAGACTGCGGCATTCGGTTTCTGCGGGCGTGGCCTTCTGGCGGTGGACATGTCCACTTTGCATTCGGTGTCCAGGTAAATTTCCCAGTAGTCGGCGACACGCATGGCCTTGGCATTCTAGAATGTGTATTTCCCCGATATTTATTCATTTAGACTTTTCATTAAATAGAACTGGTCAAATTAAGTTAATTATCAATGCAATATGATACGCAATTCCAAGAATTGTCTGAATTCCATCTCAATTACGAACCAAATAGAGTGGCTACAGGTTTTCAACATAGAAATCTGGAATCAGATTTTGGAAATCAATTTCCAGATGGATCTCAATAACCCCTGTCATTTCGCTCCTAATCAATATATGGCTAGTGAGTAATCACCAAGTCATTGCTCGGCATATTTATATCTGACCATCCCCAAGTTGAATTGTTAAACTGGCATGAGCTGGATGGGTAGCCGCACACGTGATTCAGATGGTCTAGTACCTTGGTTACCTTGGTTGCGTGGTTACGAGCGTGGTTGAAGGCAGGGAGAAACTTCCTTCAACGACCAAGAAAAAATTATTTGAACAGCGAAACTAGTCCGGGCGTACGACGCTCTTGAGAGCCATGTAACTTTGCAACGACGTACCATTGAATCACGGAACAAACACTAACATGCAGCTTCTGTTCCTACGGGTGGCATTATTTATTTACGAGGTGCAGGCGAGTTTCACGTTCCTACACTATCATAAATGAGGAAATACTTTCGAGCTGTTGCTTTTGTCCAGTGGTGTTTTGTCGCCGCCTAGCATTTGCTGAACGAAATGCGATGAGCGTCGGCCGTAGCGTTTATTGTTCAACGTGCGATATGGGATCCATAATTGTCATATTTGTTCTAAAGGTCCAGATCAACTGAGGTGAAGCTCACGAAATATTCATATATCAGAAACGACTGTGCCAATTTGAATAATTGAAACGGCCATCGTGTGCCATATGCCATGCGACATTCGAACATATAATGTGTTTTGTGTGAGGGAGCGAATAGGGTCATAGGTCAAGGTCAAACACCTAACATCATAGATCCGCTGCGGTAGCTGTCAGTGCCAACAATTCATGCCTTGGAATGGTCACAACTCGGCTATCTTTTGACATACTAACTTGAAATTTGGCACCTATGGGTGCCAAATGTCATATATGCATAGCTGTATGGTGCATATATACATAGCTGTGTGCTCTATCATGCATCGTTCAGCTTGGTTATCTAAGGATAAAGACGTTTGATATATTGCGCACAAATGAAACAAGTCAGCTCACGATTCCCTTTATGTCAGTACGTATATAGCCATTCCGAAATGTGTGTGTGTGTGTGTGTGTGTGTGTGTGTGTGTGTGTGTGTGTGTGTGTGTGCGTGTCCCGCGGCGGCCGTGTGTGGCGGAACAGGAGGTACGATGGCGGGTCGGACGGCGGCCGGCCGCGGTCGATGTGCCGCCACGGTCGATGTGACGTGACCGCCGTTTGGAAGCGAGCGGGACGACCGCCGCTGCTCAGGTTCTCCCGGCTGAGTGATGACACAGGTCGGCGGTCGAGCCGCGAGTCGGCGGTCGAGCCGCCCGTCGGCCGTCGGCCGTCGAGCCGCCAGTCGGCGGTCGAGCCGCCAGTCGGCGGTCGAGGCCGGGTCGAGCCGCCAGTCGGCCCGCCAGTCGGCGGTCGAGCCGCCAGTCGGCGGTCGGGCCGCCAGTGGCGGTCGAGCCGCCAGTCGGCGGTCGAGCCGCCAGTCGGCGTCGAGCCGCCAGTCGGCGGTCGAGCCCGCCAGTCGGCGTCGAGCCGCCAGTCGGCCGGTCGAGCCGCCAGTCGGCCGTCGAGCCGCCAGTCGGCGTCGAGCCGCCGTCGGCGTGAGCCGCCAGTCGGCGGTCGAGCCGCCAGTCGGCCGTCGAGCCGCCAGTCGGCGGTCGAGCCGCCAGTCGGCGGTCGAGCCGCCAGTCGGCCGTCGAGCCGCCAGTCGGCGGTCGAGCCGCCAGTCGGCCGTCGAGCCGCCAGTCGGCCGTCGAGCCGCCAGTCGGCGGTCGAGCCGCCAGTCGGCGGTCGAGCCGCCAGGGGGGCCGTCGGCGTCGAGCCGCCAGTCGGCGGTCGAGCCGCCAGTCGGCCGTCGAGCCGCCAGTCGGCGGTCGGGCGCCAGTCGGCGGTGCGAGCCAGTCGGCGGTCGAGCCGCCAGTCGGGGCGCCAGTCGGCCGTCGAGCCGCCAGTCGGCCGTCGAGCCGCCAGTCGGCCGTCGAGCCGCCAGTCGGCGTCGAGCCGCCAGTCGGCGGTCGAGCCGCCAGTCGGCGGTCGAGCCGCCAGTCGGCCGTCGAGCCGCCAGTCGGCGGTCGAGCCGCCAGTCGGCGGTCGAGCCGCCAGTCGGCGGTCGAGCCGCCAGTCGGCGGTCGAGCCGCCAGTCGGCCGTCGAGCCGCGAGTCGGCGGTCGAGCCGCCAGTCGGCGGTCGAGCCGCCAGTCGGCCGTCGAGCCGCCAGTCGGCGGTCGAGCCGCGAGTCGGCGGTCGAGCCGCCAGTCGGCAGTCGAGCCGCCAGTCGGCCGTCGAGCCGCCAGTCGGCCGTCGAGCCGCCAGTCGGCCGTCGAGCCGCCAGTCGGCCGTCGAGCCGCCAGTCGGCGGTCGAGCCGCCAGTCGGCGGTCGAGCCGCCAGTCGGCGGTCGAGCCGCGAGTCGGCGGTCGAGCCGCCAGTCGGCGGTCGAGCCGCCAGTCGGCCGTCGAGCCGCCAGTCGGCGGTCGAGCCGCCAGTCGGGCGTCGAGCCGCCAGTCGGCCGTCGAGCCGCGAGTCGGCGGTCGAGCCGCCAGTCGGCCGTCGAGCCGCGAGTCGGCGGTCGAGCCGCCAGTCGGCCGTCGAGCCGCGAATCGCCGGATCAGGCAGCGGCAACACACCTTTGCTGCGGTGCACCAGCACACCTCTGTCGGCATGCACGAGCACACCTCTGTCGGCATGCACGAGCACACCTCTGTCGGCATGCACGAGCACACCTCTGTTGGCATGCACGAGCACACCTCTGTTGGCATGCACTGTCGCACCTCTGTTGGCATGCGCTATCGCACCTCTGTTGGCATGCACTGTCGCACCTCAGTTGACATGCACCAGCACAAGTCTTGCACAACATTGTGCACCAGCACAACTTTTGCAACATACACGCAGGATGTAAAGTGTTGCAACATAGCAACGTACATCTTTGGTAGAACTGCCGCTGGCTGCTGCCTACATCTGTGCATACGAGGTAAGACCATTTGGTGCATGAGACCAGAGGTGAGACCATCACGAGGCTGAAACCGGGGGAAACCTTGGTCCGTGAGTGAGGTGGGGTGGGGTGGGGGGGGGGTTGCGTGCCTCAAGGATCCGGCGGCCAGACCACCAGGAAGCCGGGGAGGGATCAGACGAAGAGTGCTTCACTCGTCCTCCCATCCATACGCTCCCATTCCAACGCCCATCCCAGCTCAACATCAGGGGACGAGTGGTCTAGGGGTAAGATGCTCGTCTCACAATCGAAGGTTGTGGGTTCGAGTCTCACCTGTCGCTACTCTTCGCCCGCGACCAATCGGCGTGAGAGATTGGCGACGCTATATGACTCAACGGTCGACGTGTCGTAAAACCAATAACCAATCAACCAGCTCAACATCCATGTCCACCTAGCCCTGCAACACGAACTCTTCCTACTATGAGCAGGTAGGACAACTTCCCAGGTCCTACCCACCAGCTCAGTTTTATCGGGGTAGTCGCGCCCCCTCGGCCCGTCCCCCGGAGTTGACGGAGTCCTGGAGGCTGAGGTCCCCCGTCGCACGGTACTAGTTACGACGGGGGAGCAACACGCCTCTTTGGTCCTGATATCCCTGAGGGACAGGTGGGTCCGTAGGGCCCCATACGGACCAAGTGGCTTGTCGCCTCGGGTCGGGGGCCTGGGATTCGTCCCGGTGCCTGCTGGACTGGCCGGCAGCAGCAAGGGATGGGCGGCGCTGGATCCCGGTCGGGGGTGTTGTGTCTCTCTCCCGGCCGGGTGATGGCATCGCTCGCCCCGTATAGCTCCTCGGGCGCCTGGCGTCCTCCCGTCCGCGGGACTCAGGCGACTCCCCGGTAGGGCCCCTAAGGAGTGGGGCGCTACGAGGAGTTGAAACAAACACACTACATGGCAACTTCACACACAAAAACAACTCACCTGCCACATATAGTAGGGGACAGACCAGCCAACATACAAAGAATTCGCGTAACACTTTTGAAGAGCCTGGCCTTGAAGCTACTCTTCCTGCGCTACGCATCCTTATTATGAAACCATTAGAAGAAGAAAAAAGTATTTCGTCTCTTACTCCGTTCCAACGGAAAGAAACGTGTGACAGACTGGGGACCGTGCTGATATGTGAAAAGCTTAGGGATGGCGAGCTGGAAGTGGAATTTAAAAATACTGAGGACGCAAGGAGAGCAAGGAGCACAACAGAGCTGACATGCACTGTACGGAATGAAACCAATAAAGGAACTATCACCTTTCCCATTGAAGTTCAGCCCCACAACACGAAAAACTACTCAAAGGGGGTTATAAATTGTTACGACTTGAGAGATGTGTCTGATGCTGATATTGTGGATGGCCTGGCAGAGTGGGGAGTGGTAGAGGTACGACGAATTACGGTGAGGAAAGGGCAAGAAGCACAAACCACGAATAACTTCATACTAACAGTTCGGACAACTGACCTTCCTGAGTTCGTCTACGTCGGATATGTCAGAGTGAAAGTTTGTGTGTTTGTTCCCAATCCGATGAGATGTTTTCGATGCTCCAAATTTGGACACACGTCGCAGCATTGCCGGAACCGCCAGACATGTGGGAGATGTGGGTCAACGGAGCATGTAGGAGAAAAGTGTGAAGCTGGCAGTGCAAAATGCTCAAACTGCGGTCCTGGCAAAAACCTCACGCAGCCTATGACCGTTCCTGCCCAATTTTTATGAAGGAGAAAGAGATAGTTTCGATAAAATGTTCCAAAAAAATACATTCCGGGAAACTCGTGAGCTCTATGAGGGAGGTCATCCAAAGACATCCTATGCAGCAACGGTAAAACTTAATTCTACTGCGTCGCAACACATTCAGATGAATTCAGACACACACATGAGCGCCTCTCACCTCATTGCCCAGCTTAGTATCCTGATGCGTGCCTTTGGAATTTAATGCATACCATTAGAGGAGTCACCTTCCCCAAAAATGGTGACGACACAGTCCTCAGATGATGAAGAGGATGCAGAGATGGAGAAGAAATACGACAACTGAGAATTCCACTAGTACTGCAGGTTCAACCTCTGATAAGAAAAACGACGCGAGAGAATGGTCTATGGCCCAGCGGACCAAGAAGCCCGCTAAGCAAACATCCTTACAATCCAACTCCTCAATATTCCGTTCACCACCATCCTCGCACCCTCAATCCTCAACCACCACACCCGATCCTTCAAAACCCAAACCTACATCCAAAACGTTAGTGGACAAGACGGCCCCACCCGGAGTGTCCCTTACACCGCTCAGGAGGAGAGTGGTAGCTCCACCCAGCCCCTCAGCCCATGAGGTCCCCTGAGGAATGGGACCGCCCCCACCACCTTCACCCCCTCCACCACTTCCACCCCGACCAGGGGACCGCCCCGGTCCACCGCAGCATATAGCGGCTCGTGCGGAAAAAGCGACCTCCTCCATGGGAGACATCTTCGACACAGTAGAGCGGCCCGAGGATCCGTCCGAGAACTGCCTCGCTGGGGTCGGAGCCCAGAAAGAAAATACCTCCTGGCCCTGATGTACCCTCTGAACGGGTGTACGTGTGAACACTGTACACCCCTTGTGTTTGTGTGTTTGTCTGTTTGTTTTTAATTCTTAGCAACTAAGTATAAATAGTTCCTTTACAAACTATTTTACAGTGGAACATGAGGAGGCTCCGAACAGCTCTAGACGACCCGAAAGTCGTTTTAAGCAAGCAACGCCCTTCTGTAATTTGTATCCAAGAAACCAAGCTCTCACCGAGCTGTCAACTAAACTTTACGGAATATAGAGTTCATCGCAGGGACATACCAGGGAATACAATTGCCCATTGCGGCGTATTGATTGCCATCCATGATAGCATTCCCAGTACACTGTTAAAACTAGACACTTCTCTGCAGGCTGTTGCTACACAATTCATTATAATCGCCGTCCATTTACAATCTGTTCTTTGTATCTACCACCTGGTCTGGTGTTTCCGGCTCCAGAACTTAGGCGTTTAATCTTCGAGCTCCGGCCCGCAGTCTTAATTTTAGGCGATTTTAATTCGCATCACACGGCGTGGGGGTGCAGCGCTGTGAACACTCGAGGCCGCCTTTTACAGTCGTTGATACTTACTGAAGATCTCTGTGTTTCAAATGCAGGGACACGCACTCACATTACATATTCATCTGGTAGCACCTCTGCATTGGATCTGAGCCTAGCTAGCCTACGGCTGGTTCCGTTTTTTAATGGTCGGTTGGTGAGAGTCCGCTAGGCAGCGACCATTTTCCGGTGTGGCTTCGATATCGGGGCGACATACACCTCGGACAGAGACCGCAAAGGTGGAATTTTTTTTTTTTAAAGCTGACTGGGCAGGCTACGGAGAAAGACTTGATGCTGTTTTTCACAATAACTCGGGGAGACCTTTATCTGTAGAGTTTTACCTCGACACTACTCGAATGTGCAACAGCTAGCGTACCGCGTACAACGAGCACTCCACGACGCACTCCGGTCCCATGGTGAACAACACAATGCAGGGATGCAATCCGCGCGCGTCGGAGAGCCTTCCGTCAATTTGACAATAATAGTAACTCTGAAAATGTAATCGCCTTCAAACGTGCCAGGGCTTGTGCACGTCGCACCTTAACACTCGCACGTCCGGCGGTCCGCGCCAACTTCGCATGTCCGGGGGGGGGGGGGGTCAGATGTCTGCCCCCCTAAGATCTCGAGAACTATGCAAGGTAGCGACAAACGGAAAACGGCTTTGGATAGTTGGTGACAAGCTCTATCGCAAGTATTTCGGTCATTTTCTCGCTCAGGTCAATATTTAGGCCGCTGGGTCATCATATGTCAAATTCGACCAGATCGGGTGGGACCCTCAGATATTGGCACATATCTCAGGACCTGTAACAGATAGAAACAAACTGCAAATGCTATTCGACAGCCTTGAAATGTGCTATCGACATACGCTGTGTAATTTAAGGTCAGATCAACAGATGGGTCACCGAAACAATGACCTCAGGTCAAGGTCATGGGGTAGTGTAGGGAGGTCATGTAATATATTAATCGACACGTCTTGGCGATACAAGCACAATGACGGTAATTTCAGCCTTCTAGCTCAAATGCATTGCGATATAATGCGCAGAAATGTGCTAGTGCTAGTGATTTTAGGTGACCTCAGCTGAACTTGGTGGGGGCCCCAAAGAAAAAAATGTCAGCGATAGCCATTGCGAATAGCTTCCAACTACACGCCATAACGGTTGGAGGTCATTCCGAGAGCAGGAATGACCTATATGTAACCAGGAAACATTTGTATATTTTTCCATAGGCCTATAATGGGTAAGCCATAGCCACGACCTGACCTCAGGTCAACGCTACGAAAAAACCGTGATATACATATTATAGACCCTGATAAGATCATGACGTGATATAAGTTTGAAATAAATCGTCCAATAATTGTGGGAGTGATGCCACCTAGAACTCGGAGGGACGTTAGGTCACTTCGCCTGACCTGGTGACCTGACTTGAGATGACCCAGGGTCAAACATTTCTGAGGATATGCGGAAAAGACCACTGAGCAGCCATGCGAGGTTTGGCCTTGCTAACCCGATTAGTATGGTGGCAATGTAGGAAAAACCCCGGGGGGGTTAAAATCCCCCCCCCCCCCCCCCGGGGGGCGGGTTAAGAGAGGCGAAGAGAACGTCGTGGCGTGATTACGTGGGAAAGTTAAACCGTCAGACGCTTACCTCGGAAGTTTGGTCAGGTATTAAGAGAATATCTGGACAGCACAGCTCTGCCCCACTACCTGAATTACAACTAGGAGACCAAACCATTGCTCATCCATCTGACGTTGCTGAGGAGATCGGTAAAGCGTCAGCCAAACTTAGCCGTGGAGATAACTTTGACCCTGAATTCAAACGGTACAAAGCCCACTGTGAAGCTTCGACTATCGACTTCTTAACGTCCGAAAAAGCATCCTACAACCAACCTTTTACTATACGCGAACTCGAGGCCGCCATTTGATCACTCCGAAGCGTCTCCGAGGGACCGGATGGTATGCACAATCTATTTCTATCACATCTCCCTCTGAGCGGCGTAGTAGCTCTCCTACGCACCTTCAGTTTAGTATGGAAAAACGGTGACTTCCCATCGTCATGGAAGAATTCAATCGTGGTCCCTATACTAAGAAACCGGGCAAAACCGGCATGGGCCCACTTCATTATAGACCAATTTCACTGACATCTTCAATGTGCAAACTACTAGAGAAAATGATTAGTGCGCGACTCTCCTGGTTTTTAGAATCAGGACGTGTATTTACGACTCATCGGTGCCGTTTTAGGAGCACTCCTGATCACATTATACTTTAGACACGGAAGTTCTCATGGCTATTCGAGCAAAACGACAAGTTGGAGCGGTGTTCTTTGACATTGAAGAAGCTTATGAGTTGACACGACATGGCGTCATGGAATTCTTATGAAGCTTTTTAAGTACGGAATGCGCGGACCAATGAGTACATTTATGCAAAACTTTTTATCTGATCGATACATAAGTGTATGTATTGGAAACAGTTTTTCGACTAGATTCGAACATAAAAATGGGATTCCACAGGGAAGCGTGTTAAGTGTAGCTCTATTTTAAATCATGATTAATGACATTGGTAATACATTGCCAAATCATATGCATCAATCACTGTGCGTAGATGACTTTGCCATCTGGACACAAGCATCTACAGCACGCGCCGTACAGCGGCAGCTTCAGCTGGCTGTAGGGAAGCTAGTTAAATGGAGTATGCGGAATGGTTTTAAATTTTCTTTACGAAAACAGTAGTCTTAAATTTTTCCCGCCGGATCCGGCAATGTGACGAAATTAACCTAAGGCCGTATAAACAGCGAGTGCCCACCAAGCCACTCGTGAAATTTCTGGGAGTGTATTTCAACTCCGTCTGGATTATAAAGAACATTTTAAGATACTTCGGAACAAATGTTTCAAAGCTATAAATATTCTGAAATGTGTTTGAAGAACATCATACGGTGCTGGTCGCAAGACGCTTCTGCTTCTGTTTCGCTCACTAATCAGGTCAAAGCTCGACTACGCATGTTTTGTGTACGATGGGACGTGTAAGGGCAGAAAGCGTACGCTCGACACAGTGCACCATGCGGCATTGCGTATCATCACCGGTGCATTTAGGACATCGCCAACTGCCAGTCTCCTCGCTGAGGCCTACGAGCCGCCACTGTCATTGAGACGAGAATACCTAGGGTTATGATACGCTCTTAAGTTACGCCAGTTTCCGGAGAATCCGGCTTATTGTGCTTTTTTCTCCCGGCACATGAGATTGCTTTCTAGAGAAGAGAAAAACCGATGTTTTTAATTTTCGGCCCGTATATGGAAACTTTTCGACGAGAGCCAGATCAGATACGGCGAAATTATACGACACCAACAACTACTCACTGTTGTTGTTGGCAACTGGTATGATCAGAAATTGATACAATTTTATCATCAATACTGAATCGTGACACCCCCGATCAGATGTCACACTCCGAGTCTCTGCAGCACATGTCTTCATACCAAGGATACAGAGTCATCTTTACTGACGGGTCGAAGAGCGACACAGGGGCTGGCTGTGCATTCGAGTGTGATAATGATGTACGCACTTTCCGCCTACCGAACGAAGCGCCTGTATTCTCGTGCGAACTTACTGCCATCATAAAAGCTTTGTGTTTTATCGAAGTATCGGAAGAACCATAACTTTATTTTATTTTATTCACAGACTCTCTTAGCAGTCTCTCAGCATTGAGCAAGTTTTATCCATGCTACCGCTATTGCGAATATTCTTGTTCGTCTGACCGCACTCAGAAAAACTGGTAAAACTGTAGTACTGTGCTGTATACCTAGCCATGTGGGGATTGGGGGAAATGAGCTGGCGGATGCCGCGGCTAAGCGAGGATCTCACAAAGCACACATACCTGTTATACCCTTCCGGCCACCGATTACTATGCCATTTCTTCATCGTTTACTCATTCCAAATGACAAAACATGTGGAACATGGAACTCGGGAATAAGCTAAAGGCGATTAAGTCAAAACTAAGAGAATGGCCATCGTCCCGGCGTAAATCCAGAATAGAAGAGGTGACACTCTGTCGACTGATAATTGGTCACTGTTATGCTACCCACTGCTACCTTTATGCGGAAACGAGCCACCGCTGTGCCCTCGATGTCGCGCACGTTTGACGGTACGTCATGTTTTGTACTCGTGTGGAGGCTATGATGGGGAACGCATGCGACACTTTAGGACTGCAACCAGGTCGCTGACATATCCAGGCATGCTTGATGATGACTCCCCAATCGCACGCAATGGTAATCTCTTTCATGTTATCTCAGAAATAGGATTCGAGTCTATTTACAAACCAAGATGAAATTGTTACTTTCTACTGACTTCTGAGGATGAATTGATAACATAGCAGGAATTAAATACATATGGGCGCAATATGATCAACGAAATGGTCTACGCGCCCTTAAACCACAATAACTAACTTAACTAACTGTAAGCACCTGAAACCAGAGAAACGTCGAATGCTCACCCGAGATGCATTCGTGTCCTAGCTACAGGACAGCTCCGGAAATTGCAGGGGCACCTTCCTTATAGCTCGTTTGTCCCACGCTCCGCGGGATTATCCCCCAGTAATGATTTCATGCATGAGTGCTCTAGAGCGCCGGAGACCAGGAATTCATTGATCCCACTCCAATGGATCCTCCCCTTAGCACAACAATTCAATTAAACGGGGAGTACGATGACGATCGCGTGCGGCCTCCAGTCGACCGTCCGCCCGAGTACGCGGCGAATCGTGGGACAGCCGGGCTGGGCCGGGCCGGGGATGGCCCACGACTCCCGCCCTGTGCACACAAGCCTGCCTCGAACCCAGACGAGGGCAGTTGTGACAACCCACAGTGTCGCCTGGCGTCTGACTGCCTTTGTGTCCGCCGGGTCGAACGGAACAAGATGGATGAATGGACCCTCCCGGAAGCCGAGCATGCACAATTTACGTGCATGCCGCTGTTGACTACAGTTGCCAGGAGTGGCAGGCGCGCGCGTGCCAGCAGGACTCTGGCGCCTGTGCTGTGGGCAAAACCCGACTGATTATTGGTCCCGCCTCGACAATTGTGACCGATAGCGAGGTGCACACCATGTGCGTGATTGGCAGCGCTGCAGGATGAATGCAGGTATGCATCTGTTCAGTATGGGTGCAAGGCGTGCAATTTTGGCACGACGCGCTTTGCCCGCATTCTGTGACCAGTGCTTCGCCTACAGCCTGCATCAACTACTGAGCTGACGTGGTTATCAAGGTGCCTGCAGCACGCATCAACTACTAAGCTGACGTGGTTATCAAGTGCGAAGCCTAGCATACGATGCTTGGGTTTGTCTTGCAGTGTAGCTGGAGCTGCTAATACGTGATGTTGCGCCAAATGGATGCTGCTCGGTGATCAACTTGGCAGTTCCCCCGCCTATGCAGGCAGAAACTTGTACTGGATTTGGTATTCCGCATGAAAACCACAAGTCCTGCAAATAATATGCTTAGATGACAGTGGCAAAGCAGAACCACAAAGCGTGTCTGACTTCATAGATTGTGCAAGTATGGAAGGCCTATGGCAGCTGTTACTCGTGAATCTGGACGATCTTCGCAGTTGAAATCCACCTTTGCCATAACATTTAGTCGCTTGTTCGAGCTATTAGTGTGTATCATCATATTGGCACATGCTCTGTTACTATAAGCACGGGGGGCAAGTAACGTTTCATTGTGCTTGCAGCAGCGTAGCAGATGCCCCGCGTGGTGTTTGATGTGTCATTGTGTCATGTACATTGACACCTAGCCATGCTTGGTATTGCATTACACGAACATACGCCTTGGCTGCATAGTGAATGTCGGCGCACGCTGAATATTTCATGCGCCAGTACAACTACCCTTAATCACCAGCCACCGTGATAAATGTGTATGCTTTCAGCACAGTCGTCGCCGTAATTCGTCGCGCCGTTTGACGTCGGGCACACGCTAGGGCAAATGAACGGCTTGATCACACCAGGGTGTTGACCAGGCGCATGGTGCTGTGAAGCCGGCTGGCGCGTTCCCACGAGGTCAGCTGCCCTGTCTTTGTCTTGTCTTGTATTGATGTTTAGGCGCGCGTTTGGGTGCGATGCACGTCAGACGAACAGGCAGCTGGTATGCTCGCACTGTGTGTCTGTAGTATCGATATGTGTATTTACTAGGTTTCGTTTTTTAGTGCGCCAACATAAACCTGACTTCCATCATAACTTGAAGAAAAAAACAATTTTCGATCAGCAGGATGACATGCCAGGATTTGGTATGCAAGCCGTACCGGGAACGAACCCGGCCACAAACACAATAAATACGTCCCAAATGTGGCAATAAGTTTGAGCTCAATCAATTCACATCGACTATCACACATAGCACATACCATCGAGTACATATCGGCTATGCGTTCGTCATCACAGTACAGGAAGCTTAATTATGTGTAGATAAGCTTCGTTGCACAGTGTAGCGTAACTTCTCCAGCAATGCACAGGCTTCGCCTACTCATTTCATGCAAAAACAAACAGGTTTTTATTATCGATTTTCCGCCGGATGGCAAACGGACTCCTGGGGGGCCGCCCAGAAAGGAACTCACTGGGCAACCCCAACAAACACAATGCCTGCCACCCGGCGGATCTGGGCTTTCACAAACACCGAACACACAATCATGCACGCAAAACACCAAAACACGTGCGCGCCGCATGCGGCGCGCTTCCTTTCCCAGAGGGATCTGGCGTCCCAGCCTTTGAACAAGATATACCTCATCACATCATCATCATCTCCTTTCGCCTCGCAAACATCAAAACCTTTCCAAACCAGCAAAGAACCTCATCACTCCGCCATCGTCCAGCGCCGTGCCATAACAAACCAAACAAGCAACTCACTGGCACCCGACATGCACCGGACATGGACAAAACGACAGTCCCAGTGACGCGCCGGCTCGCCGCTGATGGCCATGGACAATATGCCGGCGCGTCAACCCGCAGCGTGACATCCCTGGCGGTAGCCATGGCCGCCGACTCGCTGGAATGGTCTTGCTGCTGAGTCAGCGACCTCCAGTGACAAATTTCGACCAAACCTGCGACGAACCCCTCAAGACCCCCACTTGAAGGCGTTCGAGATCGCGCTTCAGGGTGATCCCGAGGGATTTGAGTGGTCGCTGGAAGGTCTCGGTAAGTAGCAGGCCGCGGCTGCCGATAACAACGGCCTCGGATGTTGCTTCCGCGACCTGATACTTAGTTTTAACTGCCCGGAGAAAGGCTTCACGACCGTATTTGCGAATTTTATATTTTCGGCGGCTGCGCAGAGGTCGGCGTCATAATCGTATGGGACCGTGAAGTCCACCACGACCGCCGACCTCCGCCCTTCCGTCACCAGAATTGTATCTGGGCGGAAGATTTCACCGCCTACTTTGATTGCGGGTTCTCGATAGACTGAGTAGTGCGTACCTGACGCAAGTCTCAATTGTGATGTAGCCAGTTGTGGCGTCTAATGTACGCAGACCGCAGTTCGCGGCACCCGTTGAGGGCATGGGCTTGAGTTTCGGCAAAGGCACCACACCTTCGACAGGGCCTGACCGGCTGACCTCTGCCACGATTCAAATTGGTACGGACCGGGAGATTCTCGGAGACGGCCTTGGTCAGGTGGATGTACTCCTGACCAGATAGGCTGACCGACGGATCGGTCAGCCACCGGTTTCCCCACCGTGAGGCCTCGGTATCAAACCGGCTCCCCACGGCGGTTCTCCGGTATTTGGCCGCCTCCATCCGCGGGACTCTCAGCTTATGTTTAGTGAGTCCTTTGGGCGAGATATCCTCCAGGCGCAGATGGTCGCGCCAATAAGCTATCTCAGCGTTGACGGGCCCCGACCCCACGGCTAGGGACTTGACAACACCGTCCCTGCTCATTGTGAGCTTCACTAGCCGCCGGGTACGCATCAAATCAACAGTCTCTCGGAAAGAGGTGATGTGGAGCCCGCCATCCTCCGACCTCAGGTGAAAAAATGTCATCGGTGTTCCGGGCCGGAGGTGGAGGATGCCTCGAATCGCTTTATAGAGTACGCGGTCTAGGTGCCGCAGAGATGGGTCAGAAACATTTCCCAAACGCAAAGTATGCTGGTGATTCGGCAGGACATGCGCTCGTAGAAGTGCCAGCTTTTGGGCTGGCTTGAGCGCCGCCTGTCTCGCCACTTTCATGTCCACGAGTAGCTGCTTCACTTGAGCTTTTTGACAGCCAAGAGGAGACAGCTCCAACCCTAGGTATTTTACCACCTCCCGACGCCCGGTTTTTAATCGGGACGACGTTGAATTGGAAGGTGGCCCTTTGGATGACTTTCAGGGTCTTTGTTCCTAGAGCCGACACAAGTCGGATGACGTGTGACTTGGCCGCGTTAACTCGCATACTCCGGTCTGAGAAAATATATCTGTGACATCCAGGAAATAGCGCATCCCGTGCCCGCTGCCCGAAGCTAACACAAGCTCCTCTGCGAAGGCCAGGGCATTATATCCAGCTCTCTCCTCGCCAATTGGCTTAAGCAGATGTCGCTGCCCCAATGCCCCAATTAGCTCATCGATCACCATGTTGAACAGGATCGGGGACATGGAGAAACCCTGTTTAACCCCGCGGTTCATAGGAATAGGCGATGTCCTGCCTTGAGCGCCACCGATGGTAGTGGTGACTCCTGGATATGGGTCGTGTACAATGTCATTGAACCTCTGCCCAACACCAAACCGTCCCAACGCCCTGAGGATGGAACGATGGGACACCTCATCGAACGCCTTGGCGGCCATCATCGAACGCCTTGGCGACCAGGCGGCAAGGTTCAATTCCTTCCACTTAGATTTACAGAGGCGCAAGGATTCGTCGGCGACGAAAAGGTGTTCACTGCATCCGTCCACAGCGGTGAATGCCTTTTGCCTTGGATCGAGGTGGACTTTAACCCGAAGGCGGCGATCAAGCAACTTGCAGTATAGCCACAAGACCACCGACCCAATTGTTATGGGTCGAAATTCATCCACTTCCTTGGCCCCTGCTTTCTTAGGGATGAGCGTCGGTCCTATTTGCCCGGAGGGCCGCAGGGATTTTTCCCAACCCGAGGAAGGTGTTCAAGACCCACCGAACGACCTCCGGCCTCCACTCGGTTTGGATGGTCTTAACCGAGAGTCCATCGGGACCGGAAGAGGAACGGATACCAAGTCCTTTCAGGGCCTCCCGCACCTCACTGAACGTGAATGAGTGCAGGCTGTAACGAAGTTCCTCCCATGCCCCTCTTGGTATTTCGGGGGGGGGGGCAAAACTTCTTTGGCACGGTGATAGACTATGGACCTCAACGTTGACGATAAACTCCCGGGTATATGTTCAATGGCTCTGTGTTTCGATCTCAGAGCTCTGATCCAAACATCTTTACAGGCACCACATAAAATCCAGCATTTATATTTGTGCCATTAATAAACATAAATATGGCGACAATAATTCAGATTCCAATAGAGCAGCGTGATAGTCTAATTAGTACAACAGTGCCATTAAACGACAGACAGCTTCAACCGCTCTTGACAGACGATTCACCAGGCCATCCCACATCTTCATACATCTTGTCATACAACAGTCACATCTTCATACAACATCTCAGTCTCTCATCTTAAGTCCCAAGTTCTGATAGTTCAAGAGACAGCAGTTACAACAGATACTTCAGCTTACATACTGACCAGTCTTCAAACACTCTACACTTTTCATCTCAAAGGACTACATATCAACAGTCACACAGCGACTGATCTCAGAGTCCTCAGACGTACCTCAGTACCGACGTGGCGAGCCCTGGCGGCTGGCCGGCGGCGGCCAGCCGCCTGCCTTCGGCGACCGCTCTGTCGCGCGTCCCAGTGGCAAGTGAGAGAGAGCCCTCTCGATTATCCGCGAGCTCAACGTGACGGCCACCCTGGATTCGTGCCAGGCTACGTCATGGTCATGTGGCGGTCTACGCCCCCTATCCATTGGGGCTGCTCATCCCCTGACATCACCAGAGCACGTCATCTCCGTGTCACATCAAGAACAATGGCTCGGACCCGACGAACTCTACAGCGCCGGCGGGTCACGCCGTCCTTCAGACATCAGAGACATTCTCAGAGCTCTGGTTACGAACAGGGCTCGGCCGCTCGTGGGAATCACTGCTGACCTCGCATGTTTTCGGCTGCACCGCACTGCAGCCTGGCATCACAGCGCCGAGCCGCGCTTCCGTCTGACGCGGCAGAGGCACTGCCTCCATCTGATCTCAGAGCCAGCTCCGAGGCTGAGTCAGCGTGCCGGCCTTCAGCACCTGTTAGCTGACCTCAGCGTATACCTCCAGACAATACCGATACGGCGGCTCCGCGCTGCATACAGACAGCCGGCAGATCGGGGTGTTACAGCCATCTGTCATCTGACATTCCACAACCACAGTAACATTCATCCAACCGTCAATCATTATTATATGTGCTATTACCTTCATAAGTCATACATACATCTGTCCTCACGTACCTGACATATGGTTGCCACAGTGACAGGATCTGTAACATCACAGTCATACTACTGTCATACCGTTCATGTACTTACACACACCTGCCCGACTGTTCCCATAATATAATCACTGACATGCATCGCCCACTGACGGTCACATCACCTCACTGGCATTCACACGGCGGCGGCCTGCATCGAGGTCACGCGGCGGTGGTAGGGTGTCAGATAGCTATGCACCTGTGCCGGAAATGGGGGGTAAAGTCCGCTGTTTGGCCTCGACGGCGGCGGTGGCTTGCCGACGTAACCTGTGAGACAGCTCGGCCGACCCGTGGCGTGGCATCTGCCGGGAACTGTCGCGACATGGATTTGGAGGGGAGGGGATACATTTCTAAAATTAATGTGTCCCCCCCCACAACCAGCTTTTCTACAAGGTCTATGGCCTCCTGTCCTCCCCGAGGTATTACCCAAGGTCTATGGCCTCCTGTCCTCCCCGAGGTATTGCCTCGTGATCGTCGGCCGGTGAATCTGAACCAAACCGATTCCAGTAAGTGGTCTTTATATCGTTAGTGTCCGGCAGGAATGGCTTTACCGTGGTGGCGTTCGGTTGCCTTAATTCCTTCATGAGGTCCGACCGGTTAGTCCGGAATAGCCGTTGGTGGAGACGACATCTTGCCCTGCGCCTTTGTGATCTGTTCATGTCAGGCGTCGGTGACGATGGTCTGTCACCGGGGGGCCGGGCGACCCGACCGTCCCTCGCGGGACGACAGGCCGCCCGACCCCCAGGGCATAGCCGGGATATCAGGATGTCATATTCCGCGTCTATGTCTCCACCGTCGGGTCGGTCAGCACACTGTGGTGGAATTGTGCTGCCGCGGCTATCCTTTCCTCCCGGCCGGCCTCAACCGGACCGCCTCTCCTTTCGTTATCCCTTTCGTTATAAGTTTCGTTGCACAGTGCAACGTAGCTTCTCCAGCAATAGCTACTCACTTCGCCTACTCACTTCATGCAAAAACGAACAGTTGCAATCTCATCACGCTCAGTGGCAATCAGGACTGGAAATAATGTTTCTATCTACATATGCATACTGCTACTGCATGCAATCCGTGGATTATTGAGGTCGCAGATGATGTTGATTCTAAATACAGTTGCACCTTAAATGTGCCACCTTTGTGTTCAGTGCATCGGTCGTCTAACGCACATTCGGAATAGCTCCGGGAAGCGAGCATGGCAGACAATCGCATTGACAACGTTTTTTTAACACACTGACCACCCATAGGGATGTTCCATTGCTCTTCAGCTCTTCACAAGGAAAATATCTGGTGGATCTCCGAACCGGTACATTTATTTATTTATGTATTTATTTATTTCACGATACATGCCCTCCACGTATAGTGGCTGTTATGGACAGTCTGGGTATAACTCACAGATATTTACAAAGAAAGGATAGATTTGTGGTCAATAGTGGGAGCAGATGCGCAACAAACATTCATACACCAACACTGGCGGATCTAGCCCACCGGTTTGGGGGGGCAAACTTTCGGTTTTCGGCGTCAGCCCCCCCCCCTCCCCCCTCCCCAGTGGCGTACCTAGGAATTGCATCAGGGGAGGGGTCGAAAGGATTTGGAGGGTGCCCATTATCCCACTATTTTTTGTTAAAAGCATCGGATTTCGACCACTATTTGGCAAAAGGGCCCATTAAAAAAAAATGACAACATAATTTCCTGTGTAGGGGCCACCGCCTACCTCCACCGTTTCTAAGTTACCGGATTTTTGTTCTTGTTTACCAAAACGTTCAAGTTCACGTTCACGTTCAACGTCTTGTACCACGTTAACGTTCGTGCACGTGTACACACTGGTGGATCCGATTTGTCAACTTTTGCTGTTAACAGAACTTGAGCAGCATGGTACCCTCGATGTGTGTCAGAATCTACTATGCTACGATATTGGCTTCCAAACAATTATTTTTTTAAAACCTTTTAAATTGGAGATTGTTATATTCAGACGCTATTTTTTACCTCGGCAAAGGCTACTGCATTTTAATTTAGTTTACTTCTGTTGGTTTCGGGGGGAGCCAAAAGACACTATGCCCCCCTTTTAAGCGCTTCGGGGGGGGGGGGCATGGCCGGAATGGCCCCTCCCTGGATCCGCTAGTGTCCTCTTGCTATTCTTCTTGAAAAAAATCAGTCAATGTAGCCTGTCTCTTCATCTTAGCAACCCCAACACCAACATACGATACATGCTGCTCAACTGGGCTCCACTGGTCACTCGCACAAAACATCCTGTTCAAATTCCGCTTTCGAAATCTGGCTCACTGGGTCCGCTTGCCCGTTACTGGCTAAACAAACTTCATGAACCTATCTGACGAAGGAATAATGAAACTGCTGATTTCGTCATCTCTTGCTGTAAGCATCGAACTTCAACAGCATAGAACCCTCGATGTGTCAGAATCTACTATGCTACCATATTGTGCTTCCAAACAATTATAACAAAATACCTTTAAAATTGGAGATTATTTCACCCGGAACGCTATTTTTTAACTTTAGCAAAGGGTACTGCATTTTAATTCAGTTTACTTTTGTTGGTTTGGGGGGGGGGGCAAAAGACACTATGGCCCCCCTTTGAAGCGCTTGGGGGGGGGCATGGCCGGAATGGCCCCCCTGGATCCGCCAGTGTACACCAAGATAATACAATACCCATATCACTATCTGCACTACACACACCGTGCTTGCAACATGAGCTATAAACGAGTAGTTTATAGAAGTGATTGGAAAGCGATGGCCTAAAGGTGAGTTCATAGTGTACACAAATCCATTTGTAAGTTTTTTTTTGTGTGTGACTAGTGTTGCTCGTGGAGATAAGCTAGTGCATGTTTCTTGAAGTTAGACAGCCTCGATGTTCTTGTTTCAGTAGGGAGTTTGTTATAATGGAAGACAGACGAGTAGAGAAATCCCCTGCGGCCCGCCTCTCTGTGTATGGCTGGCAGGTGCACGTGGTCGTCTGCACGCGTATGACTGTTTCGCAAGGTAGAGTTTGCAGTGATTTGACCGGCAATGTGCGTTGGCTCACCCGTCAGAATGATCTTGTGGAGCAAAGTAAGGCTGTGAAATAGATGCAGATCAGCTGCGGTGAGGAGACCCAACTCGTTACGGGCATCAGAAATATGATCCAATTTCCGTAGACCTGACACGACTCTAGTGCCGAAGTTAATGATCTTGTCTAGTCTGTGGATGTTAGCTGCCGACCCGTTCCCGTAAAAAGATATGCAGTAGCGGATATTGGATATAACTAGGCTATTGACTATAGTGAAGAGGGTACTGGTTGGCAGATGGTGACGTAGATGGCTCACGGCCAGAAGGAATCCAGTGCACTTGCGGACCACAACAGCTACATGGGAATCCCACGACATGTGGCGATCAAATGTCACCCCAAGGTTCCTACACGAATGACTCTCATATATCACGGCGTCCCTAAAGCACACTCGTATCGGGGTAATATTGCGAAGATTTTGACGCGATCCGAACGTGAGAAGCTGAGTTTTGGTCGGGTTTACCTTCAAACCGTTATCCAGGAAGTAGTCGTAAAGTTGGTTCAGACATGTCTCCATCTGATTTACCATATTCGGGAGATCAGATTTGCGACCGGAGATGAGGACCTGGGTGTCTTCTGCGAACTGAGTGACCT
Organism: Ashinkailepas kermadecensis; assembly: GCA_034440615.1. Classification (NCBI taxonomy): domain Eukaryota; kingdom Metazoa; phylum Arthropoda; class Thecostraca; family Neolepadidae; genus Ashinkailepas; species Ashinkailepas kermadecensis. Next base: position 606,335 of record JAOTOM010004967.1, read on the forward strand.
GTGCTACTGGGACGTGCACACTGAGGTCGTTCGAAAAGATGCAATAGAGGATTGGACCTAGTGATGAGCCTTGAAAAAACACCTGTGTTGTTTCGGAGAAAGGAGGAGGGATGGCTGTTTCCGCATTGATCTGAGATGCTAACAGCCTGCGTGTGACCTCCCAGATAAGCCCTAAACCAGTCAGTATCGATTCCATGGAGTTATAGTTTAGTGAGCAGTTTTGTGTGATCTATTACGTCGAAGCATTTACTGAGGTCCAGAATGCAAAGGAGAGCTACTTCCGAACGGTCCATTGCTGCTAGTATTTTGTCCGTGACTGAGATAAGAGCGGTTTCCGTAGAGTGGCGTGATTTGAAGCCGTGCTGGGTTTGGGCCAGTAGGTGGTTTGAGTTCAGATAGTGATAGAGTTGTTTCTGCACTACCCTCTCTGTGATTTTGGCGATAACCGGAACCAATGAGATAGGTCTAAAATTAGAGGGATCCGAAGGATCTCCTGATTTGTGAATGGGTGTTACTATTGACTGTTTCCAAGTGGAGGGTATATCAGCTGTTGTCAGGCAGTGTTTATAATGTCGAGCAGCACTTCTCCGATAAAAAGAACAGAAATTTGATAACCTTAATACAGATCCCGTCGGGTCCGCAAGCACTTGTGCTCCTCATGTCCATTACGATTTTGGTTAGCTGTTCGAGAGATATGGGTGATACTTTATAGGAGCCGGTAGAGACGCGCGATAGCCGGCAACTGGGAGGTGTGTGTTCAGGCATATTTGCCTGGCGTTTGACCTCTGCTGATACCTTAGGTCCGACACTAACAAAGTATTGATTTAGCTGCTCAGTCTGCGCTATAGCCAGTCATATCTGAAATATCGCCGACGCCACGCTTCCACTCTGTCGATGACCTCCCACGCATTACGAGGTGGGCGTTCCTGGACACATGTGTGGGCGCCGATCCTGTCGCCACGGCTATCGTCACGGTTACCGTCACGGTTACCATCACGGTTACCGCCACGGTTACCGCAACGGTTACCGTCACGGTTGCCGTTACTATTACCATCACGGTTACCATCACGGTTACCGTCACGGCTACCGTCACGGCTACCCAGTGTTTTACTCCACACCGACACCGCAGTGGGCACGCCGCTTCAACACCAGCTAATGCCAGCATTCGTGTTATGTCGTGCATGTCGGGTGTAAATTGGACCAGGTGACGGGATAAGTAGGCGCCATTATCTCTTCATTCAGGTACGGTGTCCAGACATAGGCGTGGTCACGTGCAATCAGGAGGCTCAGCACGGCCGGATGGCACATTTGTTTGAAAGCTCGACACTATCAAAGGTAGTAGGTTCCGCTTCACTGTGTACACGGACACAAGGGCACATCAGGGCAGCTCTGCGGTGATGGTGATTTGATGGGTACTGTATTTGATTGCGACTCGGTGAAATGCTACCGGTCACGGTGAGTACTGGGAAGAGCAGTAGTCTGTCGACTGCCCTCCATCGCAACAATGCTTCGATTTCCTGTTAAAGAGATACACTAAAGGCCATCATATAAGGTACCAGCTTGTTATGCTATGCGCTATAGGGGACGTTTAATATACCGCGTTCACACGTGTTAAATGCTCAATCTTTCTTCTATCCACGTGTAACCCAGCGACCACTTGATGAAGGTAAGCACACTATCAGTGAAGGTGCATGGCGTGTCAAGCATCGCCGTCTGCTGTATTGCAGCATGACGTAGGAAACTACCACTACCCGCCTTCCATTGCTTGTGAGAACACAGCTTTGGGGGTGGCATCCGCCCCTCAGTTGATGAAGATTAAGCTTTCATTCATTCAACTTCGGCTATTTTACGACGTATTCGACTGCTGGGCCATGTAGCGTCGCCAACCTCTCACGCCGGCGGGTTGCGGGTGGGCTCGGCAATCCCGCAGGTTTCGGGATTCGGACCCACGATCGTATGATCAAGAGTCGAACGCACTACCGACGATGCTACCAAGGCCCCGAGGATGAAGTTTTCTAGAAAGCCTTAAACGTTTTGTTCAGCTTGGTTCTTTTGGTGAGAGGTCCATAACTAGTATTGCACCTTCTCCCTTGATCCTTGGATTCGCCGGTGATTGGCACGGTTTTCGTGCCGCCAGGGGGCGTGGGCACCTGATAGTGCCAACCTGCCATCACTGGAGCAACTGGTGGTGCCAGCAGCCGGTGGTTGGCACGGTTTTCGTGCCACCAGGGGGCGTGGGCGACCTGATGGTGCCAGTCTGCCATCGCTGGAGCAACTGATGGTGCCAGCAGCTCGTCTGTTCAGGGTGTGAGCGGCTGTTGGGAGGCAGCTTGGCCGGCAATCTGTGCCTGTGGGGGCACCGTGGTGAGCGTAGCACGCCTGTCCGTGTAACGGTCACCGTGAGCAGGGACGCGTGCCTGTCCGGAGAAGGGACACCGGACACGAACATCGGATTTTCCGCTACACTGTGTCGCACTTCAGTTGGGTTTTGTGACAACATACAAATTCGTTGCGCCACGTACTTCGTTCATCATGGATTTGTTTTCATAGCTGTGCAAAGCTCAAGTCATCACTTCATCACTTGATTATTGTAAAAGTTCGTGTGATGGAAGCTTCTCAGCATATGAATATTAGAGCCGACGTATCACCCGATTAGTCCTGTAAAACGATTTCATTGTTTAATTCTCCGTTCTGTGTATCTCTAGTTTGGACTACTTTGCGCAAAACACTATTTGGACCCAATTCAGTTCAGATATCCTTATTTCTCTAGGCATTTACACGTTCGCGGTATCCCACGCCAAGCTGGGCAGGACGTTCTTGGGGTAATATTCCTGGAGACATCGTATCCCAGCGCCGCCTGCTCACCTTCCCCGATATGACGTACAGTAGCCCATAGCTGACGGAACCCGCTCCCCATGGAGCCCATAGCCGATGGAGCCCGCTCCCCATGTAGCTGACAGCTGATGGAGTCCGCTCCCCATGTAGCCGACAGCTGACGGAGCCCGGTCCCCATGGAGCCGACAGCTCACGGAGCCCGCTCCCCATGTAGCTGGCAGCTGATGGAGACCGCTACCCATGGAGCCGACAGCTGACGGAGCCCGCTCCCCATGTAGCTGACAGCTGACCGAGCCCGCTCCCCATGTAGCTGACAGCTGATGGAGACCGCTCCCCATGGAGTCGACAGCTGATGGAGCCCGGTCCCGATACAGCCGGCAGTTGATGGAGCCCGCTCCCCATGTATAATACAGCTAACGGAGCCCGCTCCTCATGTAGCTGACAGCTAATGGGGCCGTTCCCCATGACCCTGCTGAGATTAACGTCTCCTCCAAGTATCACTGAATCGCGTAGAATTGCATGCGTCGAGAGACAAGAGATCGTCGTGTTGAAGGTGCATTTGAAACCGAGCAGGCCTAGCAAGACTGCGCTGTTTTTGGACCAGCTAAGTTGTATCTCCGGCTGAAAATTGTGCTTTACTGCATCTGAATAATTTCCGTGACCTTTTGTCGTCGCTCATGAGGCGATTTTGCTGGTGCGAAGGAACCGACACGTGTTTCGTCGCGTGCAGTGTGCTGCTGGTTGAATGAACATCTGCCGGTAAAATTATCGCGGCGGAACTCTGCGGGCGATCCGCCGGAGGCCAGGTGCGCGCCGGTGTCGACTCGCAGGAGCGCCGTTCAGCCGGACTGTCTGACTTCCGCCCGCTGACTGTCCCGCTGTGACTGGACAGAACTCACCTGCCCGGACGGCACCCCAGGTGGCCGTCGCTCAGCTCGGCCTCGCGACCTCATTAGCAGCAGGCACAACTCGTCGCAAGCGAAAAATGAAGCTAATTTGTTTTGAAATGATTACCATGGGATCGATACAAAGAAGCCGTGGGCGCCAGTTGGCTATCGGACTATGCCTGCGTCCAGGATCTAATCTAAGAGCTGATATAAAACCACTCCACCGTTGGCTTTCCTTGTGGTGAACGCTCGCAGTTGATTCCTACGGTAAACGAGATAGAGCTGTTCTTTTCGGGCGCTGCATGAACATCACCATGAGTCCCAGGACATCACCTATGGGTGATCGACGGAACCGCTTCGTCCGTCAGAATACATTACGTGGTGCGTAACGTCGAGTGCAATGTTTAATCTTGTTCTGGCCAGGTTGGTTTTCCGGAGGAAGTGTCGTGTGTGACGTTATCTTATTGTCAAGGGACAGCATTCATTACTCGCCGCTAGCCCTGCTGACAGTTGCTGATATCTGCTAGCTGACATCTATTATCGTCGCTTTGTCACATACTTGTGGCCAGGGGTGTCGTTTTATATACTTTTGAGGGGGCAAGTGCCCCCTCAATGTTGGCTTTCCCCCTCCCCCAATAATTTCAACTTTTAACAAGGGTCTTTATAGAGTGTGTCCCCCAATCCATTTGGGCCTGTCCATTGCCTCCATGCATTTTGTCCCCCCCTCCCCACCCCCAGTAATCTTAAGAAGTCAACACCCGTGCTTGTGGCCCATTGTGGTGTCAGGCTCGTCATTGGCGCCGACCATTCGGCGGCCGCCGCCGTCTGCCGTCTCCCCTGACCGGCGGGCGCTGGCTCGGGACGATCTCCTGCGGTGGCCGCCGCCGTCTGTCGTCTCCCCTGACCGGCTGGCGCAGGTTCGGGGCGGTCTCCTGCGGTGGCCGCCGCCGTCTGTCGTCTCCCCTGACCGGCTGGCGCAGGTTCGGGGCGGTCTCCTGCGGTGGCCGCCGCCGTCTGCCGTCTCCCCTGACCGGCGGGCGCTGGCTCGGGACGATCTCCTGCGGTGGCCGCCGCCGTCTGTCGTCTCCCCTGACCGGCTGGCGCTGGCTTGGGACGATCTCCTGCGGTGGCCGCCGCCGTCTGCCGTCTCCCCTGACCGGCTGGCGCCGGTTCGGGGCGGTCTCTTTCGGTGGCCGCCGCCGTCTGCTCTCTTTCTTGGCCGGCTGGCGCTGGCTCGGGACGGTCTCCTTCGGTGGCCGCAGCCGTCTGCCGTCTCCCCTGACCGGTTGGCGCTGGCTCGGGACGGTCTCCTGCGGTGGCCGCCGCCGTCTGCCGTCTCCCCTGACCGGTTGACGCTGGCTCGGGGCGGTCTCCTTCGATGGCCGCCTATCGTGGCGGCCCCTCCGATCTCTGCCAGCTGATGTCGATGCCGGTGCGTTTGTCTGCCAGTGCCTGTATCTGCTCTTGCTATTGTTTGTTGACTATGTTCGTTTATCGTGGCAAGTGGAGCAATGCAAAAATAAACAGCCAGCGTACCTGCTTCCAACCATGTTTACAAACAATACTTCTTCTTACCTGCTTGATTAGTGTCATGCAACGTCGTATCCAAATTATCTGTTCTGCCTCCTGTAACTTCGTTGATGTGCTTGTCTGTTCGGATCCATTCTTTTATCTTGTATTCTGGCTGTTTTATCTGGCTTGTCAAGCTTCTCTAAAATGGTGACGATGATCATGATGTTGCTTTATGGCGGTGTACCCTGGTGTACTCTTGAGGAAAATAAAACAAATGCTGCATATCTCGGAAAAACGCGACTCGGAGTCAACAGTTAGCGCCCCACTCGATCCCAATAATCTCTACCAGCCGACCTGGTGAGACCGATGCTCCGGTGAGGCCGACCCTGTGCCAGTGCGTGGCCGGGGAGCCCATGCGACGTCGGGTCGCCGCGCCACGATAGGCTTTCACCCTAACCGTGCGGCTTCATCCGCACCGCATTGGCCGGACGTTAGCATTTCATTTCACTCTCATATCGGAGTTATTTCACATTTACAGGATCCGTTTGATCCCTCTTATACTGGGCGCGACCCGCGAGTGGTTCACTGATTTGATAAATGCACTTGGCGCTGAGCCAACGTTGCACACAATCTCGGCTTTATGGCGCTTAGATTGGTTATTACAGTAAACTTTAGTTTTCATTATTGCCGAATTAACTGCCAGACAAAATCCGGACCTACCACCCACCGCCGCCGGCACGCACGAAGCACAAGGAGTTGGTCGGCGCGGCGCTCGTTGCACCCCCCTCCCCTCCCCGCGGCCATTCGCGTGAGGAATCGTATTGTCTCCTGTTTACGTAGTAATTAGCGGCGTATTACCTTGGCCTAATGAGAGGAAATTCGATCCGCCAGTGAAAGATGGTACATGAGTAAGTGTGATGATAATGGTGGACAAAAGAACTTCGTACATGGATGTTGCCACTACGCCGCTACTAAATCTGATTTCCGATTATAACGTGGGGGTCGAAGCCCATATATTCCGCTTCGAGTAATCCGCAACGCCACTGGTTGCGTGTAGGCTAGCTATTATTCGGTGTATTGAATCTTCTTCCCTATATGTATTGAATGCTGCACGGAATCAAAGACACCATCCGGCAGCTTTCTGAGGTGGACAAGGAGCGAAGCACACACCTGTAAATACCCATTGATCCTCGCCCGTGTGCGGTATTTTGCAACATGGAGCATGACATGGATTGACATTATTAAACCCGGTCCAATCCATATCCGAAGATAAAAAGCAATATATATCCATACCCGTACCAGATACAGGCATCCATCCATATCTAAAACGTTTTCAACATGCTAGATGGATCAAACCTGATTGAATGCAGTAATCAAAAGCATATGGACCATGTACATTATACAATATTTAATCTAACAAGACTTCTCTTACTGCTTCGAATTTGAATATACTGCGCTTTTTCCTGCATATGGCAACATAATCTTCTTCAAAAACCGCCTGGGTCAGTAACCTTAAATGACCTTGACCGGAAGATTGTGGGGCATGTTCAAAATTGATTTCGCATGACGTGCTGAAAATTTCAGCAGCTTTTCTCCAGCCCTTACACAAATCTACCGAAAGTTGTCCATAGGGATGGATACCTACTCCTCCCCCACCCCTGCCCATGCGAGGATTAAGTGACCTTGATTGGACTTATAGACCACCGAAAGCAGTAAAGCGCCAAGACTTCTAAAAAATGTTAGAAGTTTTTGTCCAAGGACTACTCTTCTATTCTACCTTCAGAAAACACAGTTCAAATTTGACCATGAAATAACTGTTCCGACACATTTTCCTCAAAGTTCAAAAGATGGACAGTCATTTTACCCACCGATTTGAGAATGAGCGCCACCAACCAGCATGTCTCCACTTGTACAGCCGCTCCACTGGACTCAGATGTGCTGTCGCTCACCAGGCCTTGTTGGCCTGTACGTCTGGCGGCCATTGAGGGTGTATTCGTGCGACGTGTTCCGACTACGGGTGGCAAATGTAAGCACCGAAAGCCCGGTCAGGAAGCCCGGTCAGGACCGGCGGACTTTTTTGGCCGGTCTTTGAATATACGCAGGTGTTTCCACCGGCCTTTCAGTTGATGTATTTCAATTGTTTTAATTACTACAAACTTGACAAGCAAACCTCCTGGTGATAATCAGCATGCATCTTGTGAGGCACATTTCAACATTCCAGCCAGCACGCTTGTCATATACATTGAACAATTTGATAATCAATCCTCATTTCAAAGATTTTTGGCATGCTAATTGATGAGAACAACAGATCATCAAAGATAGTGGTTGATAGCTCAAACACGCTCATGGTATGCAATCTGCAAAAGCAATACTTGCAACTGCAATAAAGCCAAACAATACCAGTTGGTTTCACCAGATATTGCACGGTAGAATATGACTGGGACCAGGCTAAAATGTAAATACAATATACATGGCATAAGATTAGCATTGTAACACATTGTATTAAAATTATGCACCGATAGCATTACTTCTTGTGCATGGTTGTTTGAGCAATGCACATCACTTTCTTTTTATAAAAGGTGTAATGACAACGCAAGGGAAAAAAACATACATTCTCTACAGAAATAAATAATTTTTTGTATATTGCCAGACTTCCGTAGCTACAGCAAACTTCTAAACTATGCATTTCTTAAAATGCACAGCTTAATACTTACCTTTCTAATCCAAAGGCAGGAAAATTACCACCATGGACGAGACGAAGTTGTATTTATCAATCTTTCACTAATCTGTAGCTTGCTGCACACCATATCCAAAATGGTTATCATTCTACTACTAGATCCACAATTCAAAATTCAATATTATATTATTCATTCTTCAAACTTCCCGCTACGTCCTCCTCAATGCAATCTATATATATAATGGTTAGACTTCCTGCCGTACAACCGGTTGCTTCGCAGTTTTCGTGTTCATATGGCACTTCTTGATATTAAGAAGGATGATGTAATGCAGAAGTGCGAGGTAAAATAATGTAGCGTAAGCGCATTTGTCTAATGTAATTCAGGTAGGTTTATTTACAACATACCACTCTGAAAATGTTTTATCAATGTATGCTTCAATGATTGAAAGCGATTCATGTTCGGGTCGCCCATCGTTTCACAGACCACTTCCTGCTCGCTGGACATTCTGACGCTTTGACATTCTGAACCTTTGCCACCATAATTCCTTCCAGGATGTTATCAATGCGCCATTAACACCTAAACAATAACAAGTCCCTCCAAAGCTTCGATCTTGATTTGTGATGTTTATCAGTATGTGACATCATGAGATAAAAGGACAGGAAATGTAATTTCACAAAGTTGATTGCGGCTTGCCAGAATGGTGCTTGAACAAATATACATTAATTCAAACCATACCTAAATAATTTAAATTGATCCCTTAAGCAATCGTATCACATAACAAAACTGTCCATAGGAGGCACGGCATATAATTGTAATACGTCACCGGCCGATGGTCACTTCGTCTAGCTGTTTGTATGTCACCTTCTTTTGAGCTATCATCGTCTCATGATCGTCATGCGCTTCCAGCGTAAGTTGGGGGATTTGTAGGTACATACGTGGCGTTTTTCGACATTATTGCTGTGCATGGTAATCATTAATGGTTGCATGATGCATTACTTCAGTCAGGCAGTTCATAGTTGCAACGAAATAAGCCTTGGAATCAGAGTGCTGGTTGAAGATGAACGCGACACAGGAAGCAATAGTAAGGCAGGCCGCTTAGGTATGGGTTGCAATGCATCATTTACTAAATGCACTACATATGTAATATTTTGCTGTTTCTGTTGTGTTGTGATGTTGTGGTCTTTATAGCTATTCTAAGAAATACCCAGGTCTGATGTCTCTCCATCATATGTGTACTAAATATATTATATGGTAAAATACATATGTGTGGCCATTTCACAGGTACCTGGGTATGTTCATGCAAAATAAGCAAACTAGGTATTATAGTAGAAGGCACAGATAATGCAAAGAAGTTATTTTATCACACATGTAGCTAAAAATAGGCAGGGAAATAATTAGCCCCCTTTAAAATGAGATGTATTGGTTTTAAGTTAGAATACCATGATGTTTGAAGGCTGAAGAAGAATGCAGTTTGTATATCAGTGTCTGTCGATGGCATGTTGTTCTTGTTAAATACATGATGCAACCTTTTACGATGATTGAATACAGAATGATTCACAGCTTGGTATCTACGTATCTAGTCTTAATTGTGCTGCTCCCTTGATTTGTGACTGTAAGCAATGGGTATCAACCTGTGTGTTTTAAAAATTGATTTACAACCATCATGCTGTTGCCATCAATACCTTTCAATTGAACAGGAAGTATTGGGAAGAGGTTTATCTTCAATCCACGTTCTGGGAGTGAACGAGGCTTTCCAAATTGATGTGAACTCCCTGTATGACCTTAATTAAACAAAAAACAATGGTACATACTACTTTATGTGCAAAAGTAGATGTATTTAAATAACTGATCTTCTGATCGGGTTTCAGTTTATTTGACCGGACATGGACCGGGCTAGGTCTCACCAGACGGCCGGCAATGGTCCTCGATCCTAACATTTTTGGTATTTGCCACCTCTAGTTCTGACGCCCGAGCGGCGGAAGGTGGGTGGCGGCCATTTATGGTGTATTGTTGTGACTTGTTCTGACACTCGAGTGCGTGGAGGGTGTGACGGCCATTTATGGTGTATTGTTGTGACTTGTTCTGACACTCGAGTGCGTGGAGGGTGTGACGGCCATTAATGGTGTATTGTTGTGACTTGTTCTGACACTCGAGTGCGTGGAGGGTGTGACGGCCATCAATAGTATATTCCCGTGAGGGCAATGGTTATTAGTATTGTTACGAGTCGCCAAGTGGTGACCGCTCAGCCCGCCCCCTGGGCGCGGCGAGCAGCTACTGTCTATGCTCGGTGCCGTTAGGTGCCGCCCCCGGCGCGCCAGGCGTAGAGTCGTCTGCCGAATTGTGTTTTGATATCTGGCAACGTCCCTTGCCGCTGCCACCGAGCGCCTTCCGGCAGGGACATCCGGCAGAGCAGGAACGATAGTCTAGCCCACCACCACCCCATCAACCACACCTCGGTTCGTGACGCGCACTTCCAGTTTCCTCCTTCCGTCCGAGACGGTCTTTCAGCCGTACATGGACGAAAACGGAACGGCTGAAACAAACGGGAGTCGAGACCGTCGCAAGCCAAACAGTAGGTCGCAACTGCAAAGCAAAAACGCCAGCGAACGAGTAAGTAAATGCTAATGGTGTATTGCTGTGATTTGTTCTGACACTCGAGTGCGTGGAGGGTGCGACGGCCATTAATGGTGTATTGTTGTGATTTGTTCTGGCGATCGAGTGCGCGGAGGGTGTGTGACGCCGTCGGTGGGAGCGTTTCCGAAGTCAATTTCCCGACCCCCATACCGCCGGAAATGCAGAGCACCACCCCGGAAACGTGCTACGCCGCGGCGTGTGGAGGGCGTCGTTACCGTACCATCCATGGTGCCCCCCTCCCTGATTCACAGGTCATCCTTCACTCTGCGCGAGGTTTCATGGTGGCGGGGAACGAACAAACTATTCTTGAATGTATCTGAAGGCCAGAAGAACCTTGCTTCCCGTTCTGCCGTGGCAACATCAACGGCATAACTTCAATGCGATCTACTAAGAACCTGGCGTGGTGATGCACTCGTGTACTTTTGTGCAACGAGGTCAGGCACAGTGGACTGGGCATGCAATTTTTCTGGCATGATTACATGACTAACGAAAAATGCATGATTAGATAAAGCTAAAGCCCTCTAGCCCCTATCAATGAGCTGTTTCTGCTGTCGCCGTCTATGGAGAGGGGGTCATAATGAACCGTCTGTTCTCCAGTTCGCCGCTGACCAAGCCATGTTGGCAAATGTACATCGCAGTACTGCATCACCGCTGCAGTTGGGAGGCTAACCTGTCCCCAGCTGATGTGGCCGGTCAAATCCTGTGGTGCAAATGCACATCGTGGCATTGCATCGCCGCTGCAGTTGGCAGGCTAACCTGTCCACAGCTGAGGTGGCGGGTCAAGTCCTGAGCGGTTGCAGCGAGTGTGAACCACATGGTGCTGGTACCCATTTGGTGGATGATTGTCGGTACCTCCCAACTTCGCATTCGGATATCAGCATGCTCACGCGGCATGGTGGTTTTCTTCAAATTGTCAACCATCTCTTGGTGATAGTTAATTTTCCTTCGAAAGCTAAGTTCAGCCGAACGAAACTGCGCCGACTGTGTTGCAACCTGAGGCTTCCTGTTTCGGGCACCATCGATATGCATGAACTGCATATCGATGCAGTTCATAACTGCGTAGCTGCAACACACACGTTGCAATATATATGTTGAATGGTGGTTGGATAAAATACCAATGTGCAAAACATCGACACGCTAAATGTCGACCATGCGAAATATATACGGCACAAATTATCGACACGAAAAAGTCGACACTCTGAATGTCACATGTCTTTTTAAGTCATTCTATCGGTGAACCTTTTGTTTTTGGAAGAATCTAGGGCTTCCCTGGATTCTTATTTGCTAAAGACATCCAGCTTCTCGTAGCAGTGCCTAGCTGACCTAAGATGATATTTGCTGGTATATTTTAACAGATACTTTGCAAAGATGATACTCAGCGAGTCGATATTGTACGTGTAGGTGCCTTGCTGTCGATATTCCACGTAGCGGTATGTTGCATGCCGATAATTTGTCACTCAATCGTGTCGAATGACACCAAATCAAGTTGAGAAGTGGGTCTCTTGAGACGCTCGTGTGGATCGCCAGACATGCACCTTCCTGGTGAAACGGATTGACTGTTTCATCGCCTAAAATATGAATTGCCTTAAATTGTCGTTAAATAATATTCAGCAGTGAAATTACCAACTCACTTAAATGCTGTGACGTGCGGACAGTGGCTTACAGTTGGTGAGCGACGTAAGTCGCCTAATTGTAGCTACAGCCGATAATTATCCGCACTGTGTCATGCTGCATTGACTTCGACGTTCAGCAGCGCCACGAAGGTGTTCACTATTCGCTCACACTATTCTTTGGTGGCGACACTCCGTTTGTGGTGGACCCGGGTGTCCATGTGTCCACGTGCACACGACTGCATGCAATATATACATGCGCTCAGTATCAGCACCCACCACTAACCACCGCCTGCTTGTGCCGGCCGTACCCGGCTGTCTGGCCTCTGCCTTGCTCTCCGTGACTGTGACCTGCCACACCGGGCGGACATCCCTACCGAACTTGTGGCCAGACGTGGCCAGACGGTGCAGGTCATCGGGCTCGAACGCCGCCGACCCGCCGGCAAAATCAATAACCCAGCCACCGATAGAAACTACGTGCGACTTTGGAGCGGCTTTAGATTGTATTGAGTGGCCGTTGTCGGTCCCGAGAGTGTCGGCGCCGGCATTGTGTGGACAGAGGGTCGAGGTGTCACAGGTGCCCGAGTGTCGACAGAGGAAGGAGGCGTCGCAGACGACGTGGTGTCGGCAGAGGATGGGTCGGCAGAGGGGGTGTCGTAGATCCGCCGGAGTGTCGACAGAGGAAGGTGTTGCCGACGACGTGGTGTCGGCAGAGGATGGGTCGGCAGAGGGGTGTCGCAGACGCGGCGGGACTGCGATACAGAGGACCGAGGTGTCACAAACCCGACGGATGTCGGCAGAGGATGGGGCTTCTACACAGGTCAGAGATATCCACGGAGGATGAGGCTGTTACCAGAGGTCAGAAATCTTGACAGAGGCCAGATGTCGACAGAGTATGGGACGTCGACAGAAATCAAATTTCGACAATTCACGGCGATGTCGACAGAGGATGGGGCTTCTACACAGGTCAGAGATATCCACGGAGGATGAGGCTGTTACCAGAGGTCAGAAATGTCACGGCGATGTCGACAGAGGGTATGGGTTCTTACACAGGTCAGAGGCGTTATCATAGATCAGGGGTGCCGGCAGAAGATAGGGGTGTCCACCGAATAGAGCGGTCGGCAGATAATAGCGGGGTCGACGAATGATATGGTTGTCGACAGAGGGTGCCGTTGTCGATAGGCGCTGGATGATCGGCACATATCAGACGATTCAGAGTGGCTTATTGATCCGCAACATGTTTTTAGAAAATGCGCACAACGATTAAATTCACATATTTTCCATAGCCATCAATATCAATTTCATGGATATCCATCAACATCTCACCTTGCAGTTCCTAAAAGACATGCATGCAGTAGTACAAGTTACAATTACACAAACTTAATATTTTATTTGACTGCATTTGATTTTCAGTCGAAAGGGCACTTGACTTGCACTTGACGCAAATACCTTTGATGAATCACAAATGACAAGTAGAGATACGGTGGCAAGACATGACTGCAATCACAATCTACACCTTAACCACCCCTTGTACCAGTGTGACTAATGATCACCATATCGAATGAAAACAACAAGTAATCAGGGGATTACATGAACAGCTATAAACAAATTAGGATACGACTTGATGTGGAATGAACGTTACTTGGGGTGTGAAGCATCTAACGCGACTATTTGTATGCAAAATAAATTCCAAGTGCCATGCCCCTGAACCCGTCTGGCTATTGTCGATGAAAAGCAGGCAGAGGTCAATTAGCCGAACACTTGGTCGGCGGGTTAATGTTGAGGAACATGAAGTTTGAACGCTTCCCAACCGGCGATATCATCTGAGCCTCTTCACTGCGCTGGATAAAGATCTGTCTGGGTTACCCACACTACCTACCTCCTACATTCGAATGCTAACATTAGCGGGTATTGCTACTGAGATCGCAGATTCCACACTACTGTATATGACGTCAGGAACGAGAAAGACAAGTATTGTTGTAGCTAGACTCAATTGCGTAGGTATCACCTACAATCTACCGTCAAAAGCACGCATTCAAGAATTTCCATGAACCCTGGAAGTGCTTTTTGTGAGTCTGTCCTCTGAGATAGGTATATTGTTATGTTTGTATTGCGATATTTGCATTGTAATTGGACGGTTTGACTAGACTAGAGTGCATCTGCTCCTTTTGAATCACCACGTGCGATTCGTGCGGCCCCGGTACTTGCGAAACGGATCTTGTGACGGATAATGTTATATGCATACCATATCACAACCATAAAAGCGTTTGCCATTATACTTACGAATTAAGACGCTGGCCGGTGCGTGCTGCCTTGGAAGTTATTTCCAGCTTTATGTTCCCATTCGGTCACGATTGTGCCATTCTGTCAGCTTTAGCCCGAATTGTTTTTCATTATCTCGTCGGTAAACGAAATCACTCTCCGGTTTGTTGTCTGTTTCTCTTGTCTTGTTTCTAATTACCTCTTTTTCTTGCAATGTGCATCCGGTCTTAGTCTTCATTCATTTCTTCTTTCAATATGTTTTTCATCACATCATTTCTCCATCTGTGTCATGTTGTCAAAGGTTCTCAATCATGAGGGTACGCCTGGTGGGGATATGTGTGTAATTGTATGTGTGCAGATTGACAGACGGATAGTTTATTCGGAGCCTCTATGAACTAGATTTTGGCATCTACGTCAAGCATACAAAACTGGCACGCACATTACCCGACCAACTTGACACATAAATAAGCAATCCACTCTTCGACTCGGCACCGCGGCACTCACTGTGTATCGACAACGTATCAGCCGACGTACGCTAGTGTCACCACCACGAGTCTGCTATGGGCGGACGTCTGCCTGTCATGGCACATGATTACAGCTGTGTGCGGCCCGGTAGAGAAAGCTGCGGCGTAGCATACCTAACGTGAAAATACCACATCTTTATCGATACTAACATTTGATAGATACAATACATGGTGATACCTTTTGTGCTACGCTGTATACACTGTTGATTTCATGCAAAGGTCATTACTAATAGGCTTGCACGTTCACAGTGGAATGGTTACTCGCTGAAAATATATCGCAAATCTGTCGGTATTTGAAGTTGCGTTGAACATAAAAATAATTGATGCTTTGCAACCAGTACTTACGAGAAGAGGGAAGGGGTCCATATTTGTATTAATAAGGAATATATTAATATATTCGATATTGCCCCCCAGCCCACTCCTCATAGGCTAGTGTTGAAGCTAACCGAGACTACGGTGGCGTTTTAGCATAAGCTCTTTTACATATATCCCTTAGGGCGTGTAGGAGAGCACGGGGGAGATCTGGTAAGTATGTCACTCAGTGTTTTCCTGGTCTGTCATGTCACTTTCATTGGCAATCCTGACGATTTTGCAACGGTATACACTCTTCTTGTTAGCGTGTCGTCCATGAAAGGTAAATCAATGTAAGCAATTATATCACCTCCGTATGCTTGCACTTATGGCCTGTCAGCTCTTGGCCTACTCGGGGAACTATTTTCGGACAATACTTGGGAAGTAGTGCTTTGCATGAGTCTAAAAGGATAACCATTGTTTCAAAGTGTGCGTTCTATTTAATTTATCCTTTCACCCTGCAGTTCTGTTTGATCCTAGTCGACAAGTTATCAGCATCTTAGAATACAAAGCAGACCATTTCGTCTCTGTTGGGTGAGCCGACGACTGTGCGGGAGGATAACATTGGCAGCCATCGGAGCAGCGTATAGCTCTGTGATACGGTGCCATCTGTTCTGCACCGCCAGCATGGTAGCCAGAAAACGTATTTGTCCAGACGGTGATTTATCACCTATCTCACACCTAACCTTCAAAGGCGGATGGAAACTGTTACTCCGTTTAAGAAATTCGCTCAAAGCCTGCGATCCGAATGTAAAATACCACGGATATCGTCAATATCCCTCGGGTATGTCACCGGCTGCAGATCTGCAGAACTCAGAGTAGCGATTCCACTGCGTCCATAAAATTGAGAACAATGGGTATATCGGGTGGGTGTAGAGTATCCGACTGCTCATCGCAACCCCTTTCGACTATCTGAAGGAACGTTCGGCAAATCGCACAAGACTACTTCTCAGGCAGTGCTGGGGCGGCTTGTGAATGCTTACGATGAGAGCAGGTGAAAAGTTATACTGACAATACAGTATTAGTAATCCTCGGTGAAGCATTGCATAATCTACGCTGGGTATATGGGGTATATTCAGATAAATGTTGTAGCAACCAATAGCTGTTGTCGAGCTCTTGCTCAATACGTGACACATACAGATAGATATCGATAGGCATTGGGATAGATATTATGTCTATCCTACAGGCGCGTGACAGAATGTCGAAATCAACCTCGCAGGCGACTATTATTCGGATGAAGTTTGGCTAGGGTTCGCATGCATCGTGGACGTAAGGGTTACATCTGCATGTTGAATGGCAACTGGTTGCTGCGATTATTTCTTATGCGATTATTTCACTTATTCCAATCTTGTATGGGGATAGATGCAACTGATGTGAATTTCACTGAACCAAATTCTGAACGCGTTTGGCTTTATCAACCTTTCAAAACACGGAAATGTACCTAAAATACAATCTTAGAACAAATGCCAATACCTATTTTATCACTAATAAACATCTCGGAATTCCCGAGTTGCCAGCTTGTATCTTGAGCCGTCTCTTTCTCAGAAAATGCCACAAACTATCTTGGTTGGAACGTGCTATATACTAGCTCACATTGGACGTTGGGACGTGCTACATACTAGCTCACATTGCTTGATTGTGAAGTGCTATACACTAGCTCACACTAGTTCCTTGGGACGTGCTACATACTAGCTCACACTGCTTCGTTGGGAAATGCTGGATACTAGCTCACACTGGTTCGCTGGAACGTGCTATATACAAGTTCACACTGGTTCGTTGGGACATGCTATACACTAGCTCACATTGGTTGGTTGGGACATGCTATACACTAGGTCACACCGGTTCATTGGGGCGTACTATATACTAGCTCACACTGGTTCGTTGGGACATGCTATACACTAGCTCACATTGGTTGGTTGGGACATGTTATACACTAGCTCACACTGGTTCGTTCGGGCGTACTATACACTAGCTCACATCGGTTAGTTGGGGCGTGTTCACACCGGTTGGTTGGGACATGTTCACACTGGTTGGTTGGGACGTGTTCACCCTAGTTGGTTGGGACGTGTTCACACTGGTTGGTTGGTTGGGGCGTGTTCACACTGGTTGGTTGGGACGTGTTCACACTGGTTGTTTGGGACGTGTTCACACCGGTTAGTTGGGACGTGTTCACACTGGTTGGTTGGGATGTGTTCACACTGGTTGTTTCGTTGGGACGTGTTCACACTGGTTGGTTGGGACGTGTTCACACTGGTTGGTTGGGACGTGTTCACACCGGTTAGTTGGGACGTGTTCACACTGGTTGGTTGGGATGTGTTCACACTGGTTGGTTCGTTGGGACGTGTTCACACTGGTTGGTTGGTTGGGAAGTGTTCACACTGGTTGGTTGGTTGGGACGTGTTTACACTGGTTGGTTGGGACGTGTTCACACTGGTTGGTTGTGACGTGTTCACACTGGTTGGTTGGGACGTGTTCACACTGGTTGGTTGGGACGTGTTCACACTGGTTGGTTCGTTGGGACGTGTTCACACCGGTTGGTTGGGACGTGTTCACATCGGTTCGTTGGGACGTGTTCACACTGGTTGGTTGGGGCGTGTTCACACCGGTTGGTTGGGACATGTTCACACTGGTTGGTTGGGACGTGTTCACCCTAGTTGGTTGGGACGTGTTCACACTGGTTGGTTGGGACGTGTTCACACCGGTTAGTTGGGACGTGTTCACACTGGTTGGTTGGGACGTGTTCACACTGGTTGGTTGGGACGTGTTCACACTGGTTGGTTGGGACGTGTTCACACCGGTTGGTTGGGACGTGTCCACACTGGTTGGTTGGGACGTGTTCACACTGGTTGGTTGGGACGTGTTCACACTGGTTGGTTGGGACGTGTTCACACTGGTTGGTTGGGACGTGTTCACACCGGTTAGTTGGGACGTGTTCACACTGGTTGGTTGGGATGTGTTCACACTGGTTGGTTCGTTGGGACGTGTTCACACTGGTTGGTTGGTTGGGAAGTGTTCACACTGGTTGGTTGGTTGGGACGTGTTCACACTGCTGCTGAAGTGTGCTCAGCTAGTGAGACGCACTAACTCATTTTCTGGAGGGTTTTGTTTGCGCCGCATAGCTTGAAATGTGCCTGCAGCTGGAGGTTCATCATTATTCAAGTGGCAGTGCAGGATCTGAGACGTCTTCGGCAGAAAACTCCAGCAGAAGACTAGCGTTGAGGAATCAAACAGCTGGCTTTGTCACGCCCGGGGAGCAGCATCACTGAGCGCGCTGCCTACGTTCAATACGGGCAGTTGCTGTACGAGACTGGACGACTGCAGCAGGGCGACTGCCGGGTATGCTCGTGGGGTGGAGCCGGCACCATTTCAGTACAACTTGACTTTCAATCTGGCTAATGTCTACCGCGAGCCTGGGGTGCACCAGCAAGCTGAGACGTACTGCCACGGGCCACCTGTATACGACCTCGGGACGTGCGGAGACGCCGTCATCTGAGCGCCATCCTTCACGTGTGGTTTGCTGCACCAGGGGGAGAAGACCCATCTCATGGCACCGCAGCTCAGTCCAGCCAATCACGTCACGGAGATCAACCTGGCGCGGCTGCCGGTACATCATGGCGCACCGACACCTCGCGGCACGCGCCATAATAGGAACCTGATGCGAACCTGGCGCGGCTGTACCGGAGCATGGTGCCCAGACGGCTGGCACCACGCGCCGCGACGGAAACGTAGACGTTGATCCTGAGCAGTAAACAAGGATCAAGCTTGTGGCGTGCTTTGGCACGTGGCAGGAAGCAGCGACATATCTGACTGACATGGACTGTGCTATTGGTCCCATGCTGGTGGTTCAATGGACCAGTGTCCAATGATCCCAATGATCCCATGCCGTCGATTTCCCACCACAGGCATCTTATCTC
Source organism: Ashinkailepas kermadecensis (assembly GCA_034440615.1). Classification (NCBI taxonomy): domain Eukaryota; kingdom Metazoa; phylum Arthropoda; class Thecostraca; family Neolepadidae; genus Ashinkailepas; species Ashinkailepas kermadecensis. The sequence continues at coordinate 625,542 of JAOTOM010004967.1, forward strand.
AGCTGACTGCTGCATGCGTCTGCCTGATGTACTGTGGGATGCGGATGGGTGAGGACCAGTCTGGTCCGATGTTGTTGGTGTCACTTCATTTTGCGTTCGGTCACAGGTGACGCCGCCGTTGGCAGCCGTCTCCCCTCCCCCCCCCCTGTCGTGAAAACTGGAGGGCGAGCAAATCTTTTCGTTCTCCCATAAAACTCCGGGAGGTCCAAAGCATGAAAGGAACCCCGTCATGCTTCCCGGTGGTGTCCCAGGTCAGGAGACCCATTAGCGTTAACCTCAGCTAGGAAGCCCATTAGTGAGTCTTCTGGTCCCCGAAAACTCACGAAAGATCCAAACACATTGCGCAGGAGCATCATGATGTTGTTTGAGGCCCCAGCTCCGATTAATTCTGATTGTTTGATTGAATTATTGATTGATTGATTTATTTATTTATTTATTTATTGATTTATTCATTGATTTATTGATTCTGATCGGCCCACTGATCGCGACAGAACAATGAAGCTCACAGCAAGTCCCAGGCCCGGCAGAAGGCCCTTCAAGTTTCCGGGAGATCCAGGACAGGAGGCTGGACAAGAGGCCACTAGGGCTCACCAATAGGCTCCAATACCTGACAGGAGACGCATTCGTATCTTTTGGAGGAGCCCAGTTAAAGCGCATGGTAGGAAGCTCATAAAGAGCCACCTGGAGATCGCAAATGCCAGGAGGCCCTGACAATGAGCTTGTGAGCTTGAGCTTGAGGAGTTTGAGCTTGAGGAGCTCCCCATGTATTGACAAGGTCCGGTGGAGAGCCGTTCTCTCCTCCTCCTGGGACACATTTGTAGTGCAGTCCTGCATTCGGAGCGGTTTTCCCGCTGCATTCCTCTCCATCCCGTGGCGATGTCAGTATGCCCGCCCCGGGATTCATCAGTGAAAGACTGAAATGCGTCATTGGCGCAGGCGTCACGTCTGAAATAGTTGGCGGACAATCTATTACTTTGAGTGGATTATTTCCATGCGACGACCGTGGTTCTAAAAGGTCATGGGACTAATAGTCCCGGTTCCCAAATATTTGTCAGACGTGTTTCCGGCCGTCCTGGTGAACACGCCCGTGGCTGCAGGTATCCCGTGTCAGTGGGGATGCACTGGCACCTGCGGAGAGGTGCCGGCCGGATGGCCGACATTTCCTCAGCGGCATGAATGAACGCCATCTCAGCACGTGTTGCAACACGTTGGTCGGAGGAACTGACCAGGGCGCAACTTTTGTTTTCAATTCGTCAATCATGAGTTGTGATTGCAGAATAGGGTGCCAAGCTTGCGAACTTGCGAGTAGAAGCCACGATTAACCTGTGCAGGTTATCAGAGGTACGTTTCAAAGCCATACCACGAAGTAGTAAGTAAAACAAGCAAATACAGGGTGATTACTTCAACCTGGAGACGCTTGTGGACAGGCTAAATAACCGTGGCGTTGAATGCCATCTACGGTTAATAATTATATTTCAGTGAAGTCCTTTTGGACATTATTGGCACATCCTCGGTATTTTTTATTTTATGTTCTCTCAAGGCATGTTTGGGATGTGCATTTCTCTTGTAAGGTCCTCCATTAATAAATCTTGGGAGCCAACGATAAATATTCCGCCTGTTGCGCGTAATTATTAATTTGGTATTTTACATATTGCAGTTACATGTAACTGCAATATGTAAAATACCAAATTCAGAATGCATCAAAATTCGCCAATTCAAGCATTTAGACTCACATAATCAAACTAGTAAAAGTTGAGCGGACAGACCTCAATGTTAGTGGGCGGGAATCTCAAGTTGGGGAGGCCAACCGGAGGGATGCACGTGTCTGCAATACACGACACGCCGTCTGTACATCACGCCGGTTTTCAGTACACTTATATTGCACGTTAATATTGCAAGATTCTCCGAATGAACTATCAAAAGTCAGGGGCTACGTCACAGGAGGGACAGCGGACGCCACCTCCAAACATTTTCGGCACCTAGTGTTACGTCACAGGACGTTGCGAAAGAAATCGGCCCAACAAGCCGATGCACCTCCCCTCTTCATATCCCACACCCCCACCCCCTCCAGCGTTTTGTTCGTACTGTGCTGAAAAACACTTCGCCATCCCAAACACCCAAACGCCAACCATAACAACCAGCCGTTCGCATCCGCAACCGATTGCTACTATAACGACAACCATTACCGATTTGAGTCCCTGCCCAAGCAAACATAAGCTGCAATGGACACGCATAAACGGAAACAAACGGCCACTACACCGTCACACACCATCCACTGTGTGTTATCACGATCAGAATGCACGCGCACCACGCATGCTTTTTTGGGTATCAACTCTGGACCCCTGTTCCCAGCAATGACTAATTGGCACACCGATAAGCAGAACATACAAGAACGAACATACAAGATTGAACGATCCAACGGTGAATATTCTGACATACTTCCCACTGACACTGCCTTCAGTTCCGAGGACACTCAGTCCTTCAGACCATCGATTTACCGCGCGGCGATACGCCATGGGCCGTGGATCTCCACGGCTCCTTGAAGTGCTGCACGATCGTGGCACCGGTGTTCCGCCTGACACTCGACGAGGACCGCAGCTCGGGTGTTATATAGAGCATTAATGCTGACTGCCAGCATGTGTGCTCAGTCTTAGACGCTTTTGTTTGTGGACGACGACGGGTTGTGAGGGTTCCAGCTGGTGGCTTACGGCGAAAGTGGCCGGTAGCTGATTGTCAAAGAGGTATGTCTACAATACGAACGGCTGCGCATCACGTGAGTGAAGCCAGTTGAAACAGATTAGTGTAAATCACCGGTCACGCAAAAGGCCAGTGCTCATTATTCAGTGTCACCTTCTAGCAGCTAGATGACGTCAATTATTGGCCAGCCGCAGCAGATCATTTGACGGCGATGTCTGTCATGATATCCTGTATGCGGTGAAGCTGACTGAGCTGTAGTGAAACCTCTGCTGGCATGATCCATGCTCGTGGTGAAGATTGGTGGCAGTTATCGAAATCCCACAGCTAATATTAAAAAGCAAAATATATTCTGCCGGATTATATGTAATGCTGTCAGTAAAGGAATCATTTTTCTTCTATGATAGGTATTTATTTTGCTTAGTCCGAAGAGTGCGAGAAAAATAGTTGCAAATCGGATTTTGTGAATATTTTCTTAAGCATATATCTTTTGTTTCCGACGGCACCTTCTGACTAGAAAATATGATTATCACGCCTTTTTTCCTACAAATGTGTACAGATTGGTCATCATTTTTTAATACAACGAAGAATGGCTCTTAGATGCCATTCTTCGTTTCATTCTACGTTGAGTAATAAAGTATAATCCTTAACGTTACTTTTGATATCATTTTTTAATGCAGCTCAAGGCGGATAGGGTCATAATTCAAGCTGTACACCTAGCGTGTTTGAACGGCCCTCAATCTAAAAAGAACTATAGGGCCAACAAAAAAAAACATAAACGAATCATTGGATAGGTCTCGACGTGCTGCCCTCAGGTCATTTTGGGGTCACAAAACAAGAACCATTTTCAACATTAACCTGACATCAGGTAAATCACCTAGCAATTTCAGCTAAATTCGATAAACTTGTACATATCACTAGGTGCATGCCACCATATGTATACGCTACAAAGATAACGATAATATGGAAGATATATATATATATATATATATATATATATATATATATATATATATATATATATATATATATATGTAGATATATATATGCATATATATATATATATATATATATATATATATATATATATATATATATATATATATATATATATATATATATATATATATATATATATATATATATATATATATATATATATATATATATATATATATATATATATATATATGTATATGCATGTATATATATATATATATATATATATATAGCAGATCGAATTTTGAAGTTAGCCTCCTTCGACATAACCTATGACAGTTTAGTCAAAGCATGTGTTGAAGGTGCCACAGTAATGGAGAAATATGTGTACCGGCATACAGCGAGCAATGCTGATTAATTTATTCGGTTCTGGCCGAAAAACCGATGGGTGGGGTGTTCAACCCCCTCCCTGACCGACACAGGTTAAACAAGGGCAACGTTACTGGCAAAACGAGGGGGACGACAATAGTTAGGCATCGTGTTCCCGAAATGTGCGAAGTTCCTGGTGCAGAGGCTGCAACAGTGGTGTACGTTTTCCAAGATGATTGTGAAGCAAATGGGCTTTTCTATGCCATCCTATTCAGTCAACGCCCATTGATTCCATGTTAAACCTCAGCAAAATTGAGGGGGCAATTGCTCCCCCACCCAGGTATGAAAAGTTTCGCCCATGGACTGCAATTGCTTAGCTTTTCCGAGCCAGTGCGCTAGTAACGAGAGCCAAGTGTGAGCATTCTGCTTGTGACGTCTCACGATTGACATCTGGTACGTCTTAATACTATGGGCCAGCTTGGCCTTCCAAGGCAGCCGATTAGTTCGATCCTCAGTGAAATCGCGAATTCAAGCTCAACAGCGAACCATAGTAGCACTGTAGATGATCTACACATAGACCGCTTCCGAACATGTTGCCGAGTCTTTTACTTTAGTAACGCATCATGGCGAATTTAGATCTATAGGCTGTGGCTACTTCAGGGCCATTGACGTTATAGACAGAACTCTGGGAGGCTTCACTCGAATGCTTTTTCGCCTCAACACATTTGAAAGATTAAACAGCTGGATTAGCTTTAAACAAACCAGACCAAGCATACTAAGACACCAATTCGAGGCGGGATCGCCGCGCGCAGCCGGCTACGGCACACCGCAATAGACCGGCTTCTCCGCTGCTCCCATGGGCGTGGCCTCATCAGTGACGTCTTAGCTAAAGACCGCCGCCTAAGCCGCCGACACACCTCTCATTCCGCAGATGGCGGCCTGCAGTACCGTGCGGCGGCTGCCGAGTGCCGCCTCATCTGCGCCGTATCACGATAAGCGGCCGGGCAGCGACGGCTGCACCCGGCACACCGCGAACCGCCACACATCGGCGGCCGGGTCACCCGGTCCACACGTCTGTGGACCGGCGATTCGCAGGCATCTGTTGCGGCACTGGTCGTACTATCGCCTCCCGCACGCCCTCTTCCCGCAGCCCCCGGGTACTGCCGGTCGGCGTCACGTGGCCACTGGCCCGGTATCAGCAGAGCGGGAGGGCATAACTGTGTTCCAGATAGGTACGCTCAGACGGAGAGCACTGGCGGATGGACGGTGGGTGAACCTGGGAAGGTGCAGCCCGGGTACTTCCAGCATAGGCCCGAAGTGGAGACCTGACTGACACTGACACTGACACTGACGCTGACACCGACACCGACACCGACACCGACACCGACACCGACACCGACACCGACACCGACACCGACACCGACACCGACACCGACACCGACACCGACACCGACACCGACACCGACACCGACACCGACACCGACACCGACACCGACACCGACACCGACACCGACACCGACACCGACACCGACACCGACACCGACACCGACGCCGACGCCGACGCCGACGCCGACGCCGACACCGACACCGACACCGACACCGACACCGACACCGAAAATCGAAGTGGGCTGAAATCGAAGATTCTGGCAAAAGTAAGCACCTTGCATGAAGTTGACTTAAGACAACGTTTTTTTGGTCCACTCTACCAATCAGAAAAATCAAGGAAATTGAAAACTCAAAATCTTGGACATCTAAGAAAATAAGCGTTCATTTTTGCGTTGGACAAACATTTTGGAGCCATGGTCGATTTCCCTTTCCTTTTCTGATTCCAAGTATTTTTTGTGTATAAAATCTTCATCAATATGAACCCCCAGAGATAAAAACATATCAGTCGCGATTCCATAGTGACGTCACCTTTTGGGCAGATACAATTTTGGGGGTAGTTTCGGGCTCTATTCGTCGAGCGATTTCCGATGACACCACCTTTGTTTTCATGCAACGCTTAGTTTGGAGTTAGAGGGGTATAAAGGCACCCCCCCCCCCCGATAACTGGTGTGAACATCTTACCGTAAAGACGGCGTGGGTTAAGAAATGTGTATTTATGATTATCTTTCACTGCAGTGTCATTTCACATCTTCTCACAGGTGCCATGATTTAAGACCTGGTGCTTTTCCGCACTCTGATAAAATCCTTTAATGGCTTCGTAAGACTGATTGCAATAAACGCTATGATGATGATAAAGATGATGATGATGATCATCATCGTCATCATCATCATCATCATCATACCAGGCGACTCGAATGGTGCTGAGAGGCGTTCTAATAGATAGTGCCAGGAAAAGTCTGGTGTAAATGGAGACGCGTCAATCCGCCATTAACTGCGGCCCATTTTCTGCCCGATCAATGTGTGTGTCGGCGTCGGCGAGGCCGTGGATGAGCCATCCCACTGATGGCCAGGACGCGGCGAGGCCGTGGATGAGCCATCCCACTGATGGCCAGGACGCGGCGAGGCCGTGGATGAGCCATCCCACTGATGGCCAGGACGCGGCGAGGCCGTGGATGAGCCATCCCACTGATGGCCAGGACGCGGCGAGGCCGTGGATGAGCCATCCCACTGATGGCCAGGACGCGGCGAGGCCGTGGATGAGCCATCCCACTGATGGCCAGGACGCGGCGAGGCCGTGGATGAGCCATCCCACTGATGGCCAGGACACGGCGAGGCCGTGGATGAGCCATCCCACTGATGGCCAGGACGCGGCGAGGCCGTGGATGAGCCATCCCACTGATGGCCAGGACGCGGCGAGGCCGTGGATGAGCCATCCCACTGATGGCCAGGACGCGGCGAGGCCGTGGATGAGCCATCCCACTGATGGCCAGGACGCGGCGAGGCCGTGGATGAGCCATCCCACTGATGGCCGGGACGCGGCGAGGCCGTGGATGAGCCATCCCACTGATGGCCAGGACACGGCGAGGCCGTGGATGAGCCATCCCACTGATGGCCAGGACGCGGCGAGGCCGTGGATGAGCCATCCCACTGATGGCCAGGACGCGGCGAGGCCCTGGATGAGCCATCCCACTGATGGCCAGGACAGGGCGAGACCGTGGATGAGCCATCCCACTGATGGCCAGGACACGGCGAGGCCGTGGATGAGCCATCCCACTGATGGCCAGGACGGGGCGAGGCCGTGGATGAGCCATCCCACTGATGGCCAGGACGCGGCGAGGCCGTGGATGAGCCATCCCACTGATGGCCAGGACACGGCGAGGCCGTGGATGAGCCATCCCACTGATGGCCAGGACGCGGCGAGGCCGTGGATGAGCCATCCCACTGATGGCCAGGACGCGGCGAGGCCGTGGATGAGCCATCCCACTGATGGCCAGGACGCGGCGAGGCCGTGGATGAGCCATCCCACTGATGGCCAGGACGCGGCGAGGCCGTGGATGAGCCATCCCACTGATGGCCAGGACGCGGCGCTCACTGATCCGCTGCAGCAGCTCTCCCCCGGCGCTGCTGGGATGGACAAGCCCTTCATTACCCACATGCAAGGCAGTATGGTGGTTAGAATGAGCACAATTGCACTCACGCTATGTCATCATGGGCACCATTTTGTGTTGTCCTAAGTGATGGATTTTGAAGAATTCTGCTACTTTTTTTTAGCTCACGACTTTTCCTGTAAAGGTCTCAAAATACTGTTGGAGATTATGGTCAATAAACAAATGGTTCGTAAATCACAGAAACAGACCGTAAATGATTCAAACCCGGGCAATTCCGACCACTGCTCAGCACATCTGTCAACTACCACCCACCACTCGACACATCTGTCGACCATCACTCGACACATCTGCCGACCACCACTCGTCATATTTGCTGACCATCACTCGTCACATCTGCTGACCACCACTCGACTCATCTGCCGACCACCATTCGACACATCTGCCGACCATCGCTCGACACATCTGTCAACCATCGCTCGACACATCTGTCAACCATCGCTCGACACATCTGCCGACCACAACTCATCACATCTGCTGACTATCACTCGACACATCTGCTGACCATCACTCGTCACCTCTGCTGACCATCACTCGTCACATCTGCTGACTATCACTCGACACATCTACCAACCACCACTCGTCACATCTGCTGACCATCACTCGACACATCTGCTGACCATCACTCGACACATCTACCGACCACCATTCAACACATCTGCCGACCATCGCTCGACACATCTGTCAACCATCGCTCGACACATCCGTCAACCTCGTCACCTCTGCCGACCATCACTCGTCACATCTGCTGACTATCACTCGACACACATTTGCCGACCACCACTCGACACATCTGCCGACCACCACTCGACACACATTTTCCGACCACAATTCGCCGGATCTGCCGACCGCCACTCCACGTCCCATCTGCTGGCGCTCGCTTTTCCGGCGCGGCGGCGGCGAGTTCATAAATCATGGCGACGCCGCACGCCAGCCGGCGGCTGCCCGCGCCACCTATTGATAGCTGCCGGCAACGCCCAGTCCATCGCAGTCCCGGCCTGTGTGCACATGGTTAGCTGCTGCACAGTTCAGGTGCACTGAGTCGCTGCTCTCACCCACAGGTGTAGTTGGCGGGGAACGGGGGGGGGGACTAGTCCCCTCCCCGCTTTTCGGCGACGCCCCCTCTGACCGGAGAGAGACTGACTGCATTGCAGAGACTGATTGCAGAGATTGCAGAGACTGATTGCAGTTTGAGTGTACCCCTCCCGGCGAAATTTTCAGCCGAAGGCTGAAAATTTCGAACATTTCCCAGAGGGGCACCCGAGCCTGACAAGGAGAGTTGAAGCGTCGTTACATCACCCACGACCAGAAGGGCACCCGAGCCTGGCGAGGAGAGTTGAAGCGTCGTTACATCACCCACGACCAGAAGGGCACCCGAGCCTGGCGAGGAGAGTTGAAGCGTCGTTACATCACCCACGACCAGAAGGGCACCCGAGCCTGGCGAGGAGAGTTGAAGCGTCGTTACATCACCCACGACCAGAAGGGCGCCCGAGCCCTCAGCGGACATCATATAATCATCTGTGCGATTTTCACCAAACAGAAAACGATCAAACCAGGTGTCCGAAACCATCCCGCTTCCCTCCGGCCCAGTCAAACCCTCCACCATGCCGAATGCCCCTGGGAGTAGCACGTCGATGCCGGGTTGTAGCCGGACCGGAAGTGACCACAGCGGTGAGCGATGACTGCAGACTGTGAGATTGTGCCGACGGCTAGATATACCGACGCCATTTGGCAACCGTGATGGACGCCGCTCATAGCAGTTCGTGCTTCAGCCGCGGTGCTGCCAGATGCTGGCCGCCGCGACCCAGGTGGTCAGCAGTGCAGGTATTCTCCGGGCTCAAATTCGGAAGTGTGCAGGCACGAAGTCGTTTCTCAAGCTAATCGAAGTCCTCTGTAGCGTGCAAGCTTGACCCTGAATGTCGCTTACCCTAGCACTCCTGTCGAAGCGCATCTTCAAGTGGGGGTATGCGGTTGAAGCATCCCATATTTGATCGATTTGATTTCCGTTAACCGTTTGCATAGATAAGAAGTAACAAAAACTTGTTTCCAGCTTTCACTACAATGTCCCCAAGTTATCACATTACAATACGCTTCGACTGGGAGTACTGTGTTCGGAGTTATCGAATCTTGAGCTACTCATTTCTGATATTTTGTCTGGCCTCCGAGGAAATTGTTCAATGGACACAGCTTCTGGTTGTCGATTATATCATGAACTCGGTTTGGTTTTTTTCATTGGCGACAGCAGAACACATTCCGCCCTCCTCTCAACTTATCTTCCCACATTTGGCACAGGCGACGCCTCATATTACTGACACGCTTGAGAGGAAATTCACATTTACCCCCGTATTTATGTTCATTTCATCGATATATATATATAATCACCATCACTTTTGGCATATGTTTATGTAATGTCCATGATTGTCGGTTTTTAGCGAATGCTTTTATTGAACCAAGGTATCTCATTTCATTTGTTTTCTACCTAATTCAACAGAACTTGCATATATCTTTGAAACATTATTCTAGTGTATCGTTATGACATACCGGTATTCCAAAGTGGTTAATCGGATTGTTCCTAGGTAAGTCCTGAGGAGGTCAGCTAAGTCACATCTCCCCACTCTTGCCTACAATATCTGGCGCCAAACAGAATTCAGACTGCTGTGCATAAGTCCCATTCAACCCACCCAGCACCCGTCTTCACTTAATTTCAAAGCAGCTGCATGTCTATGGATTTAAAACCCTACACACAATTCCTTGCGATGGAATATGATTTACAGCTGCATGGTGTCGACCACGCCACAACAACTGTATTATGTTAGTCTTTTATTCCCGCGAAGTTCTTTTAGCTATCTTCACTCCAGAATATAGTTAGCGAAATGAGACGCGGCTGGCGTCGCTGTGACGGTAATGTATCATAGGTGACCACTGCCCCCACATTTGTATTACCCTAGCAACTTTTTTTTTCACACACCGGCTCGACATTGCTCAGTCAGCAGGACACTGGTGGTCTGTGTTAATCATGGAGCCACACAGTATATTGAGGTGCTCAGAGCAAAGTGAGTAGTCAGGGAGAACATGGTTGGATGTCTTGCTGGCGAGAGAATGTCTCAGCTCTCCGAAGATAGCGGGCGACTTCGCGGCACTCCAATATTAGTAATGAAGAATGTAGACGTGCAGTGGGCAGAATGAAGAGTAATAAGCCGCCAGGCATCAGTGGGCTTACCAGGGAATTCTCCCGGCGTTTTGGGATGGCATGGGAGATTTGATTGCAGCTTACGTTATTGGTGCCAAGAATAATGATGCCTAAATATCACAAAGCCCAGGGATTGTGCATGTTAACCCCAAGAAAGAACAAAGTGTGTTCCAAAACGAACGACCCATTGGTACGCTTTATGCAATATGCAAGATTGTGGCCGAGGTATTAGTCTCGATAATTAGCGCTGTAATCAGGAAATTGGTGACGGTGGAGCAAACAGGTACCATGGGAGAACATTTGCAACTCACAAGCGATGTAACGACACATTTCGAAGTTCGTCAATTAAGGGGGTCGCCCATTGGGTGCGATTGCAAAGTTGCTGACGATTCATTAGCTAGCATGAGTTTCTTTTTGGTACACTTAGATCGTACCAGTTTTGGGACGGTCTTATGCAATGGATCAAACTCATACGCAGCAATTGAATTATTGCAATGCGTGATAACCGATATTCCTCGAGCTGCCTCCAAAGCAGTATTGGTACATGCATTTGAAGGCTCGTCTCTCAATGGAATTCTTTTTAGCCTTGCAATGGATTTTTTTGCAATAGCATTTGAGAAGAAGAGCGTATAGATGACATAAACGTCGGCGGTATTGAAGCAATAATAAGCCTTATGCTCCCGATATAACCGTTTTTTTGTGTGCAAGACTTGATGTCAGCAGAATCAGAACTCTGGCAAGCTAGCGGCGAGTGGAGCGAAGACAAGGGTAGGTAAACTGATCGGCAGTTGTCGTTACCGTTCCGACAACTACCGTAAACGGTAGCTACCGTTGTTCATACGCTTAATTCGTTTCATTTCAACAGCATCACTGATAAAAACGTTCCAACATTCAAACTACCGTCGGGGTTATGATTAATTATCGCTGCTAATCTTTGCTTACCGTTATTCCATACCTCCTTGCTGTATTTTGCTGATGAACCTATGAGACCTTACAGCAAAGTTCCTCCGGAAACGCTGGCTATGCCTACCTGACTTGACCAGGGCAACTTTGCCACGTCTAAGATGCAACATTTTAGCTCTAAAAGCGCCTGGCGAAAACAGTTTAATAAGTTTATAGACGGTTGGTTGGTGCATATCACGCAAATTCGTTTTTTTTGTTATGCTTCATCTACCGCAGTTCATACGAGTACGCCTACCGCGTTGCCCAGTATGACCTGAGATGTATGCCTACTAGTCCTGCAGTGCAGCCCAGTACCGGGCTGCACTGGCTGCCAGCCGGCGCCAGGCGCTCTGCCCGAGCTCGACCGTAACGTGACACAGCCGGGCGCAAATCAGCACCGGCTGACACACAAGCGACGGCTTATCCATCGTCCGCGCAGTTCAGTCACGGCCGTAGGCACCGCCGCTCAATCGCGCCGCCGCCGCTCGGCATGAGCGCCCGCAGGCTGCTGGCGTCAGCCTGCCTCTCGGCCAGGCGCGGCCAAGTCACCTGGGGTCAGGTGTGGTGGAGGGGCACTCGATAAAGTGCGGAACGCTTCCGCGGCAGTCGGGCTCGACGGAGGATCGCAGCTGCGTCGTTGCCGATGGGTATGGCGGCCGATCCCCTGCACCGTTCCACCTGCTAATCATTTCGCTCTCGGTTGAGAAGTGCTCACTGCTCAGCCATGGCGTTTTATCGGACCAGGCCGCACGCCCGGATAAAATTACGACGTGCGCTCCTGCGTACGTTGTCAATGAGTGTAGCGTGGAACAGGCAGCAGATATTGGACTGAATGCATGCAGCTATAATATGCATATACATGCATACAACCACATGAATATCTTCTCTGTATATCACTATGGCACGCTACATGGCGCATAGTGTGACGTGAACCCTTCTAGTTGCCATGGCCGGATGTCGACACATCACACACACACACACACACACACACACACACACACACACACACACACACACACACACACATCTTGTGTGACCACTCAGCCATGATCACAATCCGAGAGGGGCCATCTACTATCGAGACAGCCGTCAGCTGTTGGCCACTCAGCCCTCCAAAGTGCACGTAGATCTGTCTGCAGACCGGACCGACGTCCATTGACCTGGCGGGCAGGAGTTGTTCTCACATGGTGGTCGCGACGGTGCCGCAAAAAAAAATAACTGAACGCTGAGGTTGGAGTGAATCTAATTGGAAGTTGGAGTCAGTTGGAGAAATGACTGAAACCTGAGCCCTTCTGCCACTCGTCTCGCACGGATTGTAGCACATTTACCAGCCGCTTTTGTGTTGCCTTCACGCCTACCGTGTTGCGTGGCTCTGAATTTGTTAGTCAGCTGTACACGACTATGAGCACAAGTGTTAGCTCCCGCCTGCCCATTTGCCAGACAGCTGAGATCGAAATGGTAAATGGCAAGCTGCAATTTCATGTATGATGTGCCATGTATTACGTCGAGTTGTTTCAGCGCATAGATTTGCAAAACATTACGGCAAAGTCACATGTTCTCGTTCCGCGAGGATGATAAAACTGACTGATCACGGGCCATTGATGCCATTGGCGAGCACGGACTGATAAGTTCACAGTAAGATCTCATCCGGCGCGATCAGTCAGATCCACCGGCGGGGCGGAAGATCTCAGCGTCGTGAACCACTTGCATTAGCATTTCACAATTTTGGTTTGATTTCCACACGGCCGTGCACTGGTCTCACCCATCCATGATATATCAGAAACTAACGGTTTGATGACCTCACGTGAGGGGGCGGGGCGGAACGAATCGTGGTGCTTGCCGTGAATCTACCCACGCATCCGATACAATGATGCGACGTTGACTAAGGAACTAGGGCGTGAATATTGCATTCCCCACTCGAATTTCATTTGTTCCGTTTTTATTGTCAGCTACCATGTTGCTACCTTGTTGTCAGGCGTCATTCTGCAACTTTGCATCAAAACAAAATTGTTTTTGTCCCAAGAGTGGTGTTCGACAATGATAACATTGGACTCCGTGCAACACGCCGGTCGCCGATCACGCGATGGGACAAATATAGAATAATCATAACAAGTGGTGATCGCAGACGGGCCCCTGTCGCTTCGCTGGCTCACCGCATCGACGGCGCGTGTAGCAGCTGCACGGGTGGCAGCCGACCTGAGCCACAGTGGTTTACCGACACGACCGGAGCGACCAACTACCCACCCTCAGTTGCCGCGCGACCTTACTCAACCGGCGGCGCTTCGTCGAAGGCGCCTCAGGTTATACGGCGGCAGCCGCATGTCAGTCGCATGCAATGGCGGTGAGCACACAGGGGCGGCGCTCTGTTGAAAGTGGAAGGTGACACGTGTCAGCCGGTGGATTGCCATCTCGTCGTTCCTCTCGCGTCCACCAGATGCGCCGTGTCTTCATCTTCATCAGTGGACCAGAACTCTGTCATCGATTTGATAGGCGTTGAAGGCATGCTCGCAGGGTTATTACGACAATATGCTGTGCATCACGACAAAAAAAATTGTAAAATCAAATTTCTTGGATTCTGCTGAATCACCCACTGCCACAAATTGCTTGCCCCCATACATACAAGGCTTTCGCTTTACCGACTCTAAAATCGCTCCTGCGTCCACGCACACGGTCTGCCGGCGCCGGCAACTTGGCCTCTGGTCGACTGGCCAGGATGTGATGTCGTTATCGGCCTGTCGATTTGTCGCCGTCGGCGTGTTTGCGCGGGTCGCCAGCTTCGGCTGCAAATGTAGCATTGATTGGCGTGCATTAATGGCGTCGCAAACACGGAATCACACACGCCGCTGCCTCCGGCCATGATTAACGACACCATGCGCCCTGGTGACGTCGTGCAGCGGTCACTGACCGAGCCGTGGGCTGCTCAGTCAGCCGTGACACCCCGCGGTAGCGCGCTGCTGCGGGGAGTCGGCACCCACGCCGCCTGCTTTACTACCTGCGAGACAATTTAACGAGAGTGATATGATACTCAAGGGATTTTTTTTTGGGGGGGGGGGGCGGACGGAGGGCGTGCAGCTTTGGCACAGCGATCTTCAGAATGGTTCGTCTACGTGTGTTGATCAGCAGCATGGGCAAGGCTCAATGCTACTTTTCGTAGCAATTCGACTGCTTACAAGAACTCGTAAAGGTTATGTGGGAAAAAAGAAACAAACAAAAAATAATTAATAACGTACCTTTCCAGTGCAGTGATGCAATGCTCCACGACTCAACAGAGCAGACGACATTTTGTTCTGCCCGCTTCCGACTTACTGTGTACGTTCCCGACGGAATGCGAAGCTCTTCACCGGACAGGTTATTCACAGCCGCGCGCCGGGCAGTTCACTAATTGAGACATGCGAGGTCACGGTCCGCCTGCACACGGAGCACGAGTTCGTGCAGCTCCGTGTCGGAAAGGTCACTTCCCTGGGGCACGCAGTACGGTGCTGGAATTGGCACCGTAAGTGGTACATCTGGTAGGTATCAGCCTTGTAAGACGATTAACAAGATTGGAACTCAGATTTATGTCTGCACCACAAGCAAAGGTGACCAAGGTTGATTGGGCTCGTAGAATGATTGGCGCATTGGCTTACTAGAGTGTGTTTCGGGCAGTGGCGCAACCAGGACTTTCTTAGAAGGGTCCGAACCCCCAAAAAGGCGACGGAACAAAGAAAGCTTTCGGCGCGCGAAGCAGTTGGCACTTAGGTTGTGCCGGCAGGACCTGCTACAGCCAAGTTCTGGCGTCAAACATGTTCTTTGAACAAGAAATGCGCCTACTTCAATGAGAATATTGTGATGGAACTGCTTTAAATCAAACTAAAAAGACCTGGCTCAATAATGGGTGGAAGTGTTTGGACATAAATCGCTACAACAAAAGAAGTTTTTTTTGTATCAAGATTTTGAATGCGTGACGGTCAGGCCAGGTCAGGTCGGGCCGAATTGCTGACGTGAAATTCTGAATATACACAGGAGTCAATTCGTTCCGACCTCGCCGGGGCTCGTAATTATGACTATGATTTCACCTCTCAGTTTTCTGGGTACTTTTGTTTCATATCTCAGGAGGGGTAAATTTGTCTTTCTTTCTCATGCCGTCTCGTCCCTAAAACATAGAAAACTCCACCCGTTCCTCTGAGGGCGCCAACCATTCTAAATTTCCCCAGCTTGAAATGCATAACAAACCGGCTAAGCGATCACTGTTGGTCATACCCACGAACACGTTGTCGTTGTAATTGTAGCATGATGACTAGTTGACACTACTGCTAAGTAAACACTAGTGTAGGTAGCTGTAGTGTAGTAGTCAACAGTAGTGTAGTAGTACTACTACACTACTGTTGACTACTATTTCACGGCAGTCAACATCCTCGATGACGCAGCCGACCAACACACTAAAACTCTTCAGCCGTACCCAAACTAAAACTCTTCAGCCGACCAATAAGCTGGAGAGTTTAGAGAATGTTCTCGGCCCAACTAGCACGGCTGGCTCCCGGCGGGGGTTGGCTGGCGGTGGGGGAGGTCAGTTCCGGCCGGTTCCGATGACGAGACGGCACTGTTTGGGAGCGCCGTCGGAGCGTGACGCCCGGACACTTTTTGCGCATCGTCTGGCTACCCGAGGAAATTGGCCGTCGACGACAGAGATTCAGTGAAATGTGTCTCTGGCGCCGGCCGAAGTCGGCGGGCGGACGCCGCCATTCGGCACCGTTATTGTCCGCTGCACGTGCTGCCGTCCGCTCAATACACCGATGATCGAACGCGGAGAAAGCTCACAGCTCTCCCTCTGGTGGGACACACACGAGGCCTTGCACGTTGTGTCACACACTCGTGAAATGTTGTCACACGACTGGCGTAACGGTTCCTGTCCACCGAGACACCGGGGCACAGTCAGATTCTCGTAAAGGGGTCGACCGAATCATGTCACGAAACAGAGACCGTGTTCGGCGTGCTTTGCGCGCCGAAAATTTATGGCTTTGCGTGGTGAAGATCTCAAAATGTCTTGTTTGATATAGAGTATTTTTGGTTACTAAGGGGGTGGGGTGCCGCCCCCCCCCCCACAAGGCTGCGTCTCTGCCGAGACCTATCATACTTACGACAAGTCGCGACCTATCATACAAGTCGCGAATATTGGTACTCCGGTCATAGCGCCGTGTCACCGTGCTGCGTCGGAATTAACGGCACGGCTCAGGTCATAACGCCGAGTCACCGTGCTGAGTTTGAATTAACGGCGCGGCTCAGGTTATAACGACGTGCTGTCGTGCTGAGTTGGAATTAACGGCACGGCTCAGGTCATAGCGCCGAGTCACCGTGCTCAGTTGGAACTAACGCCACGGTTCGTCCAGCTGCATGAACGTCAGCTGATGCGGTCAACGTTGGCCGAATCACGTGTCAGCATATGTATGCCGAAATATGTCCAAGTCCTTATTTTGAAGACATATTTTCAGTTTGGATGGGGATGACAAATTAACATTAAGAGGGTGTCAAATCAGAGGCGTCCAGACACCATCCCCCCCCGAATCACCCGAGATCTTCAGCCATGACTTCACTCACGACTTTTAAAAACACTCGCACCGAGTTTATGAATAGCCCACTCCGGACACTGTGAGTTGAAGTGTTCCCGTGCTCGAAGTGGCTGCGACACTACTGAAAATCCTCTTCACGATTGTTTGCCCTGCAACACTCAGTCTGTGCATCCACTCAAAGTACACATTTGCCCTTGCCGATCTCCCAACGAGTCTGCGAAGGTCGATGGGAAAATTGGCTGTTTCAAATGTACGTATTCGGTCGTAGCGCCTACGGTAAATTATCAATCTCTGTTCACAGTGCTGAAGCGAGATTAATTATGTGGCAAAGTCTTCCGACAATGAGCATGAGTGCACAAAGTTGAGAGCTGCAAATGATCTTCCACCTTGAATGAAACGAAAAGTCATTAAAGTATACAATATAAAAAGACACTTTTGTCTACATTAAATATTTTTTCGTTTCATTGCATAATTTTCATCAGTCGAATAATTAGCACCCCGTATCACAGCACAGTAATTTAAATAGGGAAGGGTTAACGAGTTGCATAAGTACTAGTGCTGTACAATAGCAGCGGAAGCTAGCCGTTTGCAGAGAATGATAGCGTGCACAAGGAGTACAAGTACATCATATTTATTAACCTCACCGAGGGAATATTCGGACGTCAAAAATGTAGCATTTTTTACTCCAAAAACGTCTGGTGAAAGCTTGGTCTAATCAGCTTGTAGACGGTTCGGAGAGTGATTTTCTTTTGCTAAGATGTTTGTTAGTGCTTAAGTAACTTGCTGTGCCCACTCTAGCTGTTCCAATTGAGCCGCAACACCAAGTGTGTTTCGAAGCTTTCGGCTGGGTGCTGGGTATTTTTTTCAAGAATGGTTTCTCAAGACCATTCCGAGGGGCACGATCGCTTATGGTTATTTGGGGTCGCAATTTTCAACTTAGTAGTCGAGGTGAAAATTATTGGCGAGTGTTCGACCAGCTATCGGTGCGTACATCACATAATTTTTCGGCAATCAAATGGTGTTGGGTGTTGTGCGTGTGTCGCATGTGTGGAGCGCGGATCGTGGTTTATGGTTACAGTATGATAGACGTCCACGGACGCGCACCCCACTCCCGGGACTGTTACAGTATGACAGACGTCCACGGACGCGCACCAACTCCCGGGATTTATGATAGACGTCCACGGACGCGCACCCCACTCCCGGGACTGTTACAGTATGACAGACGTCCACGGACGCGCACCCCACTCCCGGGACTGTTACAGTATGACAGACGTCCACGGACCCCCACCCCCCCGACTGTTACAGTATGACAGACGTCCACGGACGCGCACCCCACTCCCGGGACTGTTACAGTATGACAGACGTCCACGGACGCGCACCCCACTCCCGGGACTGTTACAGTATGACAGACGTCCACGGACGCGCACCCCACTCCCGGGACTGTTACAGTATGACAGACGTCCACGGACGCGCACCCCACTCCCGGGACTGTTACAGTATGACAGACGTCCACGGACGCGCACCCCACTCCCGGGACTGTTACAGTATGACAGACGTCCACGGACGCGCACCCCACTCCCGGGACTGTTACAGTATGACAGACGTCCACGGACGCGCACCCCACTCCCGGGACTGTTACAGTATGACAGACGTCCACGGACGCGCACCCCACTCCCGGGACTGTTACAGTATGACAGACGTCCACGGACGCGCACCCCACTCCCGGGACTGTTACAGTATGATAGACGTCCACGGACGCGCACCCCACTCCCGGGACTGTTCGCCCGGGCAGTCAGTCGTGTGATAGCTCTAAACAACAGCTTGTGCAGTGGGACATAGCATAGCCAATACAGAGAAAGACCGTGATCTTATAGCGCATCGAAAGTGGGCAGTGAAGACTAAGTGTGCACTAACACACCGGGCAGTATCCAAATTATGCAAAGCAGCTCACGTTATCGACCAAACCAAGGGGAGATCCCCGAGCAGTGACCGCCTTCAATTAACACGCTGAGTGCCCACACCAACTACACTCTCCATTAGTATAATACTTGCGAACGCCTCTTGCATTATAATTCCATAACGATACCCTTATACCTATCCCATCAGCACGATGTTTACGAGCAGTGTGTTCACTTTTGGCCCACGTCCCTTTAACCTTGTGATTGGTATGTTTGTACACTCGCTTTCGGTGGGATGTTCGGGGGTACCCTTAGCATGGCTGGCTCACTAGGAACGTAGGCTGTGACGCTGCACACCAAAAATTACTGGTAGGCTGCGCCGTTTCACAGTTATGAGTTGCGTGACAGTCTAACAGCTTCGCCACCGGCCAGCGTCCGAGCCATAGGATTCGCGTGTGTGGTGGTCACGCGATCATTTGCCCTGCAGCCATGCAGTGGTAAACACGGGTCTTCCCTGTTCCCGCCTTGTATTCCTCTGTCGGCGAAACAACATTGGCAGTTAAACGAGCAGGTTACTGGGCTTCTGTCGATAAGCAACAATTGATAGCTGCGGATTTCGACTGCAGCAACACAGAATGAGCAGGAAAGGTTGGAAAAAGCTCAGTTGCAAAGATGTGGCGAAAGGAGATGGGAGGTTTATGATGTCAATGAAGTATTCTCTGGCCCCAAAATAATAATAGAATGTCCAACATTTATACGTTTTAGAAATGTAGTTCGCACTCTTGCTGGGGTGGCTTTATGAACCAGGATCCAATTGCTAAGAAGAGCTGGTTTCGTGAACCCTGGCCATGATTCCATGAATTACAGTTTTACAGTCTAAATTTGTCCAAGCGCTTCACTTGCCGTCAATACACCGACACGGCGACCCCGGCAGCTCGCTCTCGACCTTATCGTGCCAATTGCCAACTGACCCTCCCAGCCGGGGACTAAAAGGGATCACGCGAAGCGGCTCGAACCCAGCATTGCCAGGACAGCGTAGACGGGTGCACGACAGCGCTCTAGCCAACCAAGCTACCGAGGCGGCAAGTCACAGGGAGGCACTTGCTTGCTTAATTCAGATTAATTGACAAGTCAATTAGTTACTTGATTAAATTGCATCTACTTCATTGATAATCACATGTTTTAGGGCGCAAGGAATGTGATGCATGATATCATATTATTTATTGCATGTGTTGTGCACTGTACTGCACTGTAAGCGACATATTCAGAATTCCGTGGGGATGAAGTATTTCTTCACGCTGATACCATCCAACTATTTTACCATACAAAGATTTTACTTTATATGAAGCAATATGCGCCGTTTCACAGTTCTGTGAAACGGCGCAGCCTACCAGTAATTTTTGGTGTGCAGCGTCACAGCCTACGTTCCTAGTGAGCCAGCCATGCTAAGGGTACCCCGAACATCCCACCGAAAGCGAGTGTACCGGTCAGTGCTGTTCACGTGACCATGACTAGTGGGTGGGTACAAAATCAATTGCATCTA